>JAIUND010000763.1:0-53765 GCA_034699125.1 Gisinianus flammeolus
ATGTGTGTGTACATACATCCTAAGTAAAACACATCCGGTGTCTCTATTTGAGACAAAGGGACAGCAAGTATTTTATCTGAATATATATTTCCTAATCTAGACATTGTGTTGAATTGAAATATTCTTTCATATGGAAAGAATTGGGAAAAATATACTTGATCATTTTTATACCTACTGAATTACATTCTTATAAAGGGGGGAGAAATTCTGAAATTTGTATTTCTTATATTTATATAATTTGTATTAATAAATCGATTCGGGTTTTTACTAAACCCGAAACAACATATAACTATAAAGTATACACAACCAAAACTAACACATCAAAAGTTTAATTAGAAAAAGTGGGAAATCCGTCGGAAGATCCCCACACAGTTGACGGTATATATCGCATATGTGGCAGTTAAATTGCTTGTATATATATACACATTAAAAATATACCCACCAATTCCTTACCATATATGAATTACACACACACACACGCAAAACAATAAATTTACATTTGTCAAAGTGCAAGAAGATTTCACATGAAAATAATTGTCACTGTGGAGTGTAGACATTTCTGTTTTACTGTCGGCGGAGAATCTCGTCGAGTCTCATTATTCTAATAGGATTTTGACAAATTCTGTGGCCATTCCTTTTGTTCTCTCGGCATTATAAATACAATTTTCTATACACGCCCACAAAATATCCACGTGAAAATCCATATTTGTTCTTTTTTTATATTTAATTACTTTATTTATATACATATATACTGTCGGATTAAAAAAAGTAGTGCCTTTCTCTCTCCTTCGTAGCTCCTCCCACCCTATGTTTTTGAAATGGGGAAGGACTCCTAAATCTATCCTTGGAGGGTTTTACTTTATTTAATCCGACAGTATTGGGCTGGTGGAATTGGAGGGTTTGACAGTTCTTGTCGCGAGAAAAGGGAAAGCCGAGCTTGGGAGAAAGCATGTGTGGAGAAAGGGGACGAGGAAGAATGAAATGATCATTGCAATGTAGGTTTTTGATGACTTTCTTCGGAGGAAATATATCTGGAATCATCGAGTCCAATTTGATGAAATATATCTGGACCGCGATTATTGTGAATTGTGGGAAAAGTCAAATAGTGTACTCGCTACGGTGTGGATTCACTTGGTCCTTTCAATATCTATAGAGTAATTAAATGTTTGTTTACAAACCGAACTTACTTTGGATAATAAATTGCTTGAAGTTGTTTCCTTATAGGACAAAATTACTCAAAGATTCCTTGAATTTTATACATTTATTTTTACTTGTCATTGTTTATTATACACACGGGAATTCCATGCGTCTCGGCCTAATATTATTACACTCATCTTCAAACTTTGATGAATAAACTTTTTTTCCCACCAAAGTTCGAAACGTCAAGCGTTTATAGACCAAATATTTTTAATGTTGAAAGGTTAGTATGTACATGTTAAATTAACATTGTCAATACAAACAGCCGCATAAGTGAACTCAATATTATAGTGAGAATGAGAATGGCATGACAGTCGCACTCGCACTTGATGCAAAAGGCAAAAAATGTCACATATAAATGTAAAGTGCGTATATAATACAATTTACAAATGAAACTCTGGACTTTGCGTTCAGCTTTGTTATTTTAGGTACCGTATATTACCAAATAGAACCCCCGCCACCAAATACAACCCCCCTCCAAATAGAACCCCCGGGGATGGAATGAAATTTCCAAATATAGAACTCCCCTCCAAATAGCATTTGGTGTTATTGGTATAACCCCCCCCCCCCGCCAAATATGTAGAACCCCTGTGGGGGTTATGGAAATAGAATGAATTGGAAATAGAACCCCGGAGGTTCTATCTACGGTATGTCAATCAGTCAATCTCGGTAAAAAATTCCATGAGGAATTGTCATTATTCATTTGCAAATTATTTGAAGAAAAAAATGCCGCGCAAGACGTCCTTCATTTTTCTGCGGGGATTTTTAGTCTTGGAAATTCTAGATTCTCGTGGCGATCCAAAATCTGAAAATCCACATAATTTTCTCCAAATTGTGAAATATACGAAATCCGAGAAAGAATCAAGTTTGTGGTTTTAGTGGACTTTTGATATAGTTAAAGTAAGTAAAATATATTTACATCGGTATTTATTATTGTCTGAAAAAGGTGGTATATTACATATTATTATATTTTCTTCAACATTATTGTGAAGTAATAATACCTTTTTGAAGTTTTTACTTTTAAAAACCTCTCATTATATACTTGTTGTATTTTTTATTGTTATATGTATTATGTTTTAGTAAACTATCACTTCAATAATTAAAGTTCAATTTACTTCAATATTTGTGATTTCTTCATATTCGGGATTTGTATTACAGGATTTATATATATAATAGCTGACGTAATAACAAATAAGTTGATCAAGAACAATTTACAATGGACCAAACCAATCAAGTAAGATAATTATTATTTATGCATGCGAAGACTATAATACATAATATTATAATGTCAAATCCACATTCAAAATGTATATGATAGAAACATACTTATCATTATTATTATTTTTAGGAGGGCCGTCGTAAAAGTGAGAGATTAGGAAATCAACGACGACCTGTTGTGGATAATAATAATAAAAAGTTGAACCAGTTAGATGACGAGCAAAATACAAGAAAAAGTCTCAAGAAACATGTTCAAAACGAGAAGAAAATTACATCACGAGGAAAAAAGAAAATTGCTTCGAAAGGATCAAATATCAAATCAATTGAGACTTTACCACCGGAAGTGAGTTGACCGACCAATAAAACTACATACATACAACAAATCATAATATTTTTGATAATAATATTACTTATTCACATTTTTTAAATTATATATATACACGGAAAAATTGATTGAAGATGGAATATTAATATTAATAGTTTTTCCTTGTTGTTGTTGTTGTTTGTTGTTTCTGCAGATGTTTCGAGAGATTTTGGGAAAGTTGAGCACAAAAGATCTCTTCAATATCCGTCGGATCAACTGGAAATGGAACAAAGTCTCGTCGGATCTTCTTCGTCATCGACGAGACTCAGAATTGTCCTTTGGTTTCTATCCAACCACCAGAACATTCATAAGTCCGTCAAAAAAACGGACGTTGGTGGACTTGATGGACTGTTTCAAAAATTCCGAAGACTTCCCTTACGCTCACTTTGGCATTTATCTATTCAATGGGGAGTGGACGGAGGAGTTGACCAAATTCTTTGAAACTCTCGGTCCATCCGTCAAATCTCTCGCTTATCAGTTTGGACAAACACCCTCAGGATCGGAGTTGCAAATTCAGTTCCTTGGGCGGATCCTCACAGTTCAAGCGCCCAACCTTCAAAACTTGAGAATTAATGGTTCCGATGCAAAAAATGTTGGATTATTTGACAACTCCCAGGACTCAAAAGCGATCAAACTCCCCAAACTAAAGTCCTTGGAACTGGTTCATGATTGGTCAAACTCTCGAGGGATCGTGACAGAGCTTTTGAGGGTGGCCAATAAGTTGGAACGTGTTCAAACTATTGCGATGAGTAGAGAGAATTTTCAATTTTTCCATTCTCTGGGTAAACTTCATTTGATTCGATGGGAAAAGTCCCTTCAAGTCACTCCTGAGCTCATGACTCATTGGGAGAATTTCCTTGGACAAGAACAAGGACAAGGACATGGGATTTGGAACAACCCCGAATTATGGTTGAGTATCAGGAAAATTTGGAGGAATCCTGGACTTTGGGATCGATCTTCAAACTTTATCAATCAAATCCTGGGGATGAACAAGAACGTTTTGAGAGTGCTCTGGCTTCAGCCTATTGGATTTTTAACTGGAGTGAACTGGAATCATTTTGACAAGGTTCAAAAGCTCACTCTCTGCAGTTATCGGAATATTCCAGGCTCTTTTTTCCCTCCTGGCCCCAAAGAGTCCCTCAATATTTTCCCAAATCTCAAGGAATTGAGTAAGTTTTCCTTCAATTGTTTATTAATTAACAGATTTCCATGTTGAAATCTGGCACAGTTATTTTTATTTTATGATTCTTATATATATAATCAGGGTAATTTTTTGGTTTTTTTTCTATATATACACAGACTTGACAGCGATTTGTGATGGAAAGCCAAGTGAGCGATTCCCTTTGATAAATTCCATCCCTCGGATTGAAAGCGTACGAATCCTCAAAGTCTCTCTATCAGCTATTCGGCCGGTAATTCAATTGACTACCTTCATGAACATCCTCAAAATCATGTGCCCAAATGTGACTCATTTGACATTGTTGGCGTTGGAGGATTTCCCCACGGTCGGCCCACTCATTTGGAAGTATTGGACGGGATTGAAGTCTCTATCTTTGGAGATTTATGGGGATGTGGAAGTGAATGATTATCTGGCCATCGAGTCCACATTCACAGGATATTCTAGGGAATCCTGTGACAAAGTTGGGAAGAGACTCCAAGGGAAATATGGAACTTTTATATCTCCTTCTGACAGGGGAATTGTCAATATTCCACGAGTAAATCCATCCATTTCGGATCTTCCAGGTATAATTTTTTGTATACATAATAATATTACGATAATATAGTATAATATTTTCGTGTAAGTAATTTCATACAGATTTAAAAATACTATTTGAAAAGGTCTGTCTGTAGGTGGAATTCTTTATTCTTTATTTCAAATTCTTTAATTCCTTTTTCTCTGTGTGTTTATATAATATTAATATATAGACTTGAAGAGTTTGAAAATTCGAGTGGGTTCCTTGGCCGTCTTTGCCGATAGTGTCACGATGATGACGGCGACGGCGAAATTATTCCCTGTGAGCAATCTTTGTGCTTTTCAAATCATGTTCTGGCTCGAAGTTCAGACCACACAGGAACACAGCGTAATTCCCCCCAATCAACCTTCTTAATTGTATTGGGATTGTAATTATCGCTTTAAGCCATTTAAAAATATCCAAATTATTTTCTTTTTCATTGTGTGTATTTCTTTTCTTCTTCTTTTTGTATAAACAAATGTATTATTCCAATGAAATACCCACACAGATTTATATCATTGAAAATTAGGAACTTTTGTCCTGATTAACATCATATAACGAGGATTTATTCCTCATTACTTTGTGGAGGAGTCTCAACAAAGCAACGTGGATTTACGTATATATACCTATATGTATAGGTATATCAAAAATACTTTGTAAAATTAAAATCCGAATAATAAATATATAATTAAAAAATTAGAATTAAAACTGAGAATCTGATCAGATCAAAGTCAGAGTCCGCTGGATGTCAATTCATTTTGATCTAAGCATATTGGTCTTCAATGTCTTCATAGAGAACTTGCAAGTCCGAATCCAAATCATCCATCGCCGACTTCTCCTTTTTCTCGACTTGTCGTTTCCACTTTTTCAATCTTCTCGATCAAGTTTCCCGACTACAACTCCGTGAGGATTTCATTCTTCTTTGTCTTATTTTCCTCATCGACGAGAGCTTCAATTTGAACTGCTGGAGTTTCCGGCATCTTCTTGATTTCATTCCCCGTGGGGATTTCCGGTTTCCTTTCCACAGCGGCGAGTGTTTCCATCATTTCCATTTCGTTTCCGTCTTCAAATCCCGTGATTTCTTCCTTCGTCACTTTGGGCAACTGAAATAACAGATCCACTTTTGTGGCCCTCTCCAAATTCTTGATATTTTCTCGAGCTCTCCATTCCGACAATTCCGCTGAAGCCATTTGAGTGTGTTCCATTTTGACGATCTCTCTCGCCTCAATTTTCCCATCCAGAATCTGCCGAAACCACGAGTTTTTCACGTCCCTAATAAATAATAATCGCAATTATAATATAAAAAATTATTATGCATACTTTAAAATTAACAATGAATATGATCATTTGCTAATAAAAATGATAGTATATAATTTCGTGTTGTAATTTTAATTTGTAATTATTCCTGTTTTTCTGTACTTGATATTGAAGACCAGGGTTGTGCGATGTCCGGGCATTCCCGGGCATGCCTGGACATTCGTGGTTTTAATGTTAAGGGGTAGTAAAAATATTTTTTTCAATACAAAATCAAAACTTTTTATCGAAATTTAAACGCAATTTTTTGTTTTGATTTCCCCTTGAAAAAACGTAAAACTTTTTGAAATAAGCAGCATTTGAGACAAGCTTTTCTTCTAAAAGAAATCATAGCTTAAAGGTCTTGAGACTTGAACATGGCTAATGTGGAGAAAAGATACAAATAAATCGCATCTGTGTGCACACACTTTGATTCACGCACATGTGCTTTCAAAGTCATAACTTATATGTGAAGTATGTGAACGGAATTATTTGGTTATTTATTCTGAGAATCCCAAATTAAATTTATAAGACATGGAAAGAAAAATATTATTGTTTATCTACCTTTTCTTTGTCTCGTTTCATCGGACGACAGCAGTCCTTATCGCATTTTTATCTTTTCTGAGAAAGGCTAAAAACTTTAAGCCGCAGAGGAAATGATGGAATTTTTCATTCTTTCCGTCAATAAAGGGAATACTAACATTTCATGCCCAGGCAATGTCCGGGAATGTCCGGGCATTCCCGCGGACATGCCCGTCAGTGTCCGTGCCTGCCCACAAGGTGGACATTTCCCGGGAATGCCCGTCGCACAACCCTGTTGAAGACGATGCTCCGATATTTGCTTTTACATTTGTTCCCATTTGCACCACCATAAAACTTGGTCAATTCCTCTTGAATTCTCGTGGCCAGGAATTCTGGTGTGTTTTTCTTGGGGAATTTGGATTTGACCTCATCCGACAAATCACTCAAACGGCCTTTTAAAGCCTCTCGAATGGTTTTCCGCATATTTTCTATCACCATGAACTCGTCCTTTTCTCTCTCGCTCTGAACATTTTGGGATCCTCTTGTTATTGTTTTCCCATGCACACTGATTTTCCCTTTCACCTTTTTCTTGTCATTTCCAGGTGATTCTCCTTCATCAGCATCGTCAACATCGTTTGTTTTCCTCCTTTTACCCCGAGATTTACAATTATAGTTGGTGTTTCTCTTCATTGAGCGCGTTGTTTTGGATTTGGTCCTGGAGAGACTCAATTAAATCACCTTTTTCCTTCAGGATTTGCTTGACCAGAAAGCCAAAATTTGGTAAAACTATATACTGTAGGAGAAATTTTGGTTGAATTGGGGAAAATGGGCCAAAGTTAAGGTCAAACGTTTTAGTTTTGTCTAAGCTTTGTTCAAATTTGGTGTTATTGGCCAAACTACAGTCACAATAGAAAATGTCAATTTTTGGGTTAGGTTAATTTTTGGAGGGGTATAGAAAGTCGATTTTTTTGTGGATTCCATTAATGGACAGTGCCTAATGCTAATTCAAGTAAAATCATTGAGTAACAGTAACTGTTAAACAGTTACTCAGTAACTTATTCACGCTCCAATCAGCCGAGCATATATATATTCAAGGCGCTATAACTCTGAATCTAGAAACACGTATTTACTCTCCGAATAAAAAAAGTAGAGCTTTTCTCTCTCCTTCGTAGCTCCTCCCACCCTACGTATTTTAAATGGGTAAGGATTCCTAAATCTATCCTTTTGGAGGGTTCTACTTTTTTTAATCCGACAGTATGTGGTCCCTTTTCTTATAGCCTTCCTCCATTATTATTATCATTTTGATGTAGATAACCTTGAAAATTCTCTGACGTCACAACGAGCTCCAACAGTTCCATTTGAAATTCTGGAGAAAAAAAGTGTGGAAAGAGAAAGAGAGAGAAAGAGAAAATCCTCACAATCTTATTACAAATTGCAAATTGTATAATATTTCTATTTTTGAATTGAGATTTTAATCATAATTAAACACGATATTTATAAAATAATAACAGTTTGCTTGAAAATGGAGGACTGGCGAGGTGGAGAGGATTCCGTGGCCAAGCGACTTAAATACACTCTCGACCGAGATTGGGATAGGTTTTGTGATGTGACCTTTTTGTTGTGGGACCGGAAAAGACGGAAATCAAGTTGATTCTGGTGTCTTCTTCCTCCGTTTTTGAGCGGATTTTCAGTAAGGATTGGGATTTTGGGGACCACACGAAAAGGCCCATTTCCATTCCGGATATCCAACCCAAAATATTTCATCACTTTCTACAGGTATAATAATAATAATAAAACTCTTAAGAAGTGATATCTTATAAGTTAAGATATCACAGACATCATATAAAATATATAATATACCTATTGTTATAAAATGTAATGAACTATATATTTCAACTATTGTAATTTTGTGGGCATATTTATTATTTATTAATTAGCTGATGGTGACGAATGAAGTGCGAATGGGTCTCTACGAATTGGGATATTCGTCCTCAACTCTGACGGATGTTCTGGCTACTTTGTACGTGGCCAAAAAGTATTTTGTGGAGCCCATCCGGAAGGGCTGCCTCGAGTTCTTGAAAGCCATCACGTCCATTTGGAATGTGCCTCACGAATTTATCAAGAACTCCAATTCCTCAATGAAGAGCAATTGGAAGCCGACACTTTTCAATTCATCATCAAGTAATATACGTCCACACACACGTCAAGATATTATTTTCTCCTATATAATTATTATGATTTATATGATTTGACTTGGTTCTCCTTTATATATTATCGCTTTTATTGTGGATTTGGTGTTTGCACAGAAATTTGACTGAGATTGTGAAAGTATAACCGAATTGTGGCCGACGTGTCCAGACTCACATTGGAAAAGATCTTGAGATCTGACGAAAAGTTGGGGATGGACGAACTTCAAGTTTTCCAAGCTGTCTCTCGACGTATAATTCACTAAATTCACAAACTAACTTCTCAAATATAAACCTATATTTGTATTTGTAATTAGGGCGGTGTTTGGAGACAAGATTCCTTTTAATGTTCGTACATGCACGTGAGAAAAGTATTACAAAGAGTCAGCAGCATGCAAAGACGTCGTTGGAATCCATTCCCATCACCCACAACGCTGTTTTATATTTGGATTATTTTAATGGGAGCAGCCGTTCTCCTCCATCATGGTTTGAAAATGATGATGATGATGATATTTATGCTCCTTCGTATTTTGGATAATACTCATCATCATCTCCATCCATATAATTCAATTTCTCTCATTCTCAATCAAAACCCAAATTAAAATTCATGCACATTCTTAAACTTAATCTTGAGCTTTTGATGTCAATACTTCAATACGAAACAAAAATTAACTCTTCACACATTTAGTTGATAAATAAATCAAATGGGATTCCATTTACAAAATTCAAATGATATCAGTTAAATTTAGAAATTGACTCTGAATTCTGTGAATTTCAATTCCGAATCTTGAAATCCAAGTTTAAAAGTCCAAAACAAAAGAAGGGAAAACCTTTCCGGGTTATATAAAATCCCACCAAGTTTTGTTATCTGTAAATCTTCATATCTTGTCAATTTTCGAAGGCTTTTGACTTTTGACTCATTACAAGTTGCAAATTCATTAATGGAACTATATAGTCCCATTGTCAATTCATTGCGTCATTCGTATCCTTATTTATATAGTATTTATAGCGATTAAAAGATGAATTTCTAGTGGGGGTGGAACAGAGGGTGAGAGGACGGGTGTACAATGTTCACCCACAGTTTCAAACCCGGGGGAGCAAAATGTCTCGCCCTCAAATTCAGGGCCTGAATCGGAAATAACAAGAAAATATTTCACTCAAAGCGACATTCAAAGCGAGCAGTTGAAAAGTCGTCAGCTGAAAATTGACTGGTTAACATCACGCAAATGCTGACATGTTAACAAATTCGAGGATTTGTCGACATGGTTGTGTTTTCCATGTATGATTTACCTATGGCTGGCAAAAATGGGTGAAATCCGTTGGGAAAGAAAGGCACAGTGGGGTGTTTTATATAAGAACGGGAAATACATTGTTGCTTATGGCGCTCCATGTTAATTCCTTGTTCACTCGCTTGTCGCTTCACAATTCACATTCACAGCATGATGCGCATTACGTTAAAATTCCAATGGAACAAACCTCTTTGGTGTGGGTTAATAGCTGAAAAGACCTGTGGGTGTGGATTAGATTTCAGATTATTTTGTGTCTCACCCTCGCCAAAAATCGTTCCGCTGCCACACTGCGAATTTCCTTTGTGTTAAATCATGACTTGAACTCGTCATTTGGAATAATTAAATTATAACGCTCGCTTTTTGCTCACTCAGCATATTTCTTATCATATTTTTAAACTCAAAGAGAAAACGATGGGAATGAATGAACATTTTGTCAATCCTAATTGAATTGTGAATTCCTGCTCCCCGACGATATTCCCATCATTTTTTTTGTGTGTCCAATGGAATTATTTGTCATGATGAAACCAATACCTATATACTTTAAATTGCTGCTGGAATTTTTGTACTGAATTCTTTTGGGGATTCATAGATTCTTTTTCGTTTTTATTTTTGTTTTGCAAATAAATTGTTACTGCAGATTCTCATCCGTTTTTTTTTACATTTAAATGACGTGAAATGCTTCGCTTTAATAATTAAATCGGTGTGTGTACCTACAGAAAATATAGAATGTGAAACACTATGGATGGAAATGGAGGAGGAGGAGTTAACCATAGATTTGGATGGCTGTGTGACTCAAAGAGCCGCCGATCCAAGCGGGTAAGGCTTGAGCTGGGATATCTCTGAGAACGGCCACTTTCTATATCGCTCTTGAATCGTCCCGAAAATATAGTCACAATACTCGCCAAATCCCCAATGAGCGGTTTTGCTATGTTCCAGACGGTCGTGACCAGGAAATTGAATATATTTATTCACAAAAACCAAAAGTCACAGAAAACTCAAAAAAAGTCGAATCAAAATATTCAAAGAAGAAAAGTAAAGGCAATTTGCACTGAAAAACGTTAAAAAAAAAACCCTTTTCAAATTTTATTGGAAGGAAATATAGATTGAGAATTATATATGGAGTCGTTTATGGAAAAAGCGACCGGATACGACTTTTCACTTTTTTACACAGTATACAAAATATTAAGAAGAACATGGCCTATTTTTTTAGAAAAAGTTAGAAGTTTGCATAAAAATTGTAAATGCTATTTTTAATTAATTGACTATGTGGATACTAAAATAGACCGTAAACCTCTTTCTCGATTAAGAGATATCGTCCGCTAACATGCAAAACCTCGTAACTTTTTTTTAGCTAAAAACAAAACCTCGTAACTTTTTTTTTAGCTAAAAACAAAACCTCGTAACTTTTTTTTTAGCTAAAAACAAAACCTCGTAACTTTTTTTTTAGCTAAAAACAAAACCTCGTAACTTTATTTTTAGCTAAAAACAAAACATCGTAACTTTATTTTTAGCTAAAAACAAAACATCGTAACTTTTTTTTTAGCTAAAAACAAAACCTCGCAACTTCTGAAATCCTTAAAATCAAAATTTGAAGAGAGGAGAAACAAATATGTACAAAATTGTCTAACGTTGGCGCTGATTATCAGTGGCTGATAAGCATTTGTGATATTGAAATTGTTTTTATTATCATTCGTGTGCAAATCCGTGTGGTCACACATGTTTGTCATCTTTTGACGTGTAAAATCTTTCAAAAGGACCCCTTGGAAAATCAAATGCCTTGGAAAGAATGTGAGTTACACATATTTAAATATCATAGCACGATATTTAAATGCCCAATTTCTTGTATTTATGCAAAACGTTTGATTCATTAGTTTATGTACTAATTTATCTCATGTAGATAAATCATCCAAAGGGTTGAGACTCTCGCGGACTCTCGTGGAGTTGACATCTCGCTCCTGAGGTGGTGTTTCAGATAGATCTATTAAAATAATGATGATTTACTTTTGATGACGATGAAACAATGGAAATTAAATGTGTTCAAGAATCTTGAATAAATAGCCACACACTTAATTTGCTAGATAAATGACAATAGGAAATTTCAGAGGTAAATCTCGGAGAGTGGTCAACTTCATTTAATGTGGTATGGGATTCACGATGATTGTATAAATGAAAATTCTAAGAACGAGAAATAAATCAGTTGATTTTCTTAATTCATTTATTGTTGAATTCTCGCCTCTTTCCTTAACTATTACACTACACTAGACTTTACTTATTATATTTATATTTCTCGTAGAAAATATATTGATAAATTAACCGGGGTCAATTGAGACTTATTCGATATTTCCGAGAGTATAGGAAATTCGGACCATAAGAGACAAGAGTAGATCTTGAAGTGAGGTCGATGGAGAATTCTTTCTTCATCGTAAAGGATCATTTTCTTGTGGGGGGAAAAGATCCAGGTGAGTTGGCTCTTGCTGATTGGTCGAAGAACATCGGATGACTTCTTCTTGAGTTTGAGAGTTCAGAGTTGAACGCCCGTTTGTAGAGATAAGGAATTTCCCTTGCATGATTAACAAAGAGTTTAATTATTATTTAAATGATTAACTATACTAGGAGGAAAATTCCCAATGATAAATTACCTATGTGAGAATTTATCGTTAACTTATGTGATATGGTTTATATGTCATGTACATATATCCTAAATAAATGCTTATTTTATGACCTCTCATTTGAGGTCAAAGGAACTTACAAATTATCATTATATTCATATTTCTTATATTCCGGAAATTATATCGACTTGAATATTCTTTCGGAATGAAAGAATCATGAAATTTATATATTGATTATTTTATACCTACATTCATTTTTTAACTAGGGGAAAAATTCATATTTATGTTTTATATTATTAATCCGGATTAAATTGGTTTCATTAAACCCTAAATCCGAAACAGGTGGTGTAAAGTTTGTGATATTTTTTGTGTTTTGTGATTGTATATTCATAGGTTTTTTAGCATCACTGTTATTAAGTTATACTGTGATCGATACACTAAAATTGTTACAATTATTTTACTTATGCAGGTATACACATATCCTATATTACCTAAGCCAATAAAGCATCAATTGGAAATTCAAGTGGAGCCTGGAGGTCAAGACTTGAGGGGATAAGGTCTTGTGATGAGAGGATGAAGAACAATTCTGGTCTTCTTTATCCTTGACCCGGTCAACAACAGCCCGGATGTAATACTGGATTTTCCGTGCAACGCGGAATTCGTAACCCAGCTGCGTATGTAACTTGAAACCCGATTGATCGAGGCTCACCATCTCAGCACATCTCGAGGCCTATGTTCTTTGTGTGCCAACTAAAATCTCTTTAGTTGAATGACTTTACACCAGAAGAGTTACTGTTTACATCTCATCAGGGTGGAGTTGACATCAATCGGTTTTCATGAAGATTTAAAGTCAATTAAAAACATCAGTTGACATCATGGACTGGACCATGCGTCTTGAAAGTTCAGTTAGCAAGAAACGCGTATACAACGCGTGGAGCCACCCCTCCTCGCTGGAAGATGGCCTGTAACAACTCTTACTACTGCTACTACTAAACTCCGCAATTCGTCTCACAGTACCCGGACATGAACTTTATGTCCTTGTGAATATGTATGTGATGTTTATTTCTATTTTGTGCGGATGAGTCCCCTTCCGACGTATTTATACTAAGGCTTTGTCACCGCCACATTATATAATTTTAACTAGCGCTTAAAACCCGCAATGCGGGTTAATTATTTGCCTGTCTGTTTGTTTGTGAGGCAAAAGATTGTTATTAGAGAATGATACATCTTAGAAACAAGATTAGTTTTTCTGAGAGCCCAAGAAGAATAGTCGCCCTTGCCATCCTTGCTAGACACCGGCCTTCTCACATAAGGAATTATGGTTCCAGGATATATATAGTAAGGAAATTGCGGGTTTGGCGGTTTCTTCCCGCCCAGAAACCGCCAATCAATTTGCCAGCAGTTTCCATGCATTTTTCATCATCCGCTCTCCAACAAAAAAAGAATCATGTTTGTAGCATGTCCTACTAAAAGGCGATTTTGGCGCGGGAACGACCCACCCAATCAAGTCCCCTTTAGTTTCCCAGCATTCCCTCATTAATCCCTTTCTATGAAAAAAAGAATTATAATTCTACAGTGTATAGTAAAGGAATGGCCGGTTTGGCGGGTTTTGGGGCGGGAAGAACCCACCCAATCAAATTGCCCTTGGTTTCCCACAATCTAGGAACCATCCCCTTTCTAACAAAAACGTAATCATGATTCTATAGAATGTATAGTAAGGGAATGGCGGGTTGGGCGGTTTTTTGGCGGGAAGGAGTCGTCGGATCCCGCCCAATGTCGTCTCCCGTAATAAGGAGTCCCTACCCTTTTAAACAAAAAAATTTCAAATCTCTAGCTCATTCCGTAATGAAATTGCGGTTTTGGGCGGGAAGCAGTCGACCAATCCCGTCCAAACTCATTTCCCATACTTTGTAACCGATTCTCTCTCAAACAAAAAAAAGATCAAGTCTCTAGCTCATTCTGGAAAGAAACGGCAGTTTTGGCGGGTTTTGGGCAGGAAGGAGTAGTCGGATCCCGCCCAAAGTTGTTGCCCAAAATCCCCTTATGCTCCCCTTTCTAACAAAAAAAGAATCAAGTCTCTAGCTGCTTCGTTCTCTCAAAATCCTGTGACGAACAGATAAACAGAATGGCGGTTTTCCCGGGTTTTGGGTGGGAAGGAGTTGTCCGATTCCGCCCAAAGTAGTTTCCCAGAATCCCCGTATTTTATGCTTTTAAAAAAAAAAGAATCAAGACTCTAGGTCATACCGTTCTCTCACAATCGCGTGACGAACAAACAAACAGACAATGCAATCATTACTTATACATAAAGCAGCAAAGTTGTCTGTCTGTATGTCTGTCCGCCGTATGTACGCATGTAATCAAAAGGGCCGAAAACTAAAAGTCGACCTGGAGGCAACGCTTTTGAGGGGAGGTCAAAACTAATGGGTGCGTTATGACCACAGTGGTCACATTATATTTAAGGGACGCACCCGAATATTCACCCGAATATTCAATTTACTGTTGAAATGGAACAAAACTCATCACTTCCCTTTCTCGATGTGTACATGATGCGTCAAGTTGATGGCTCAGTCAAGACAACAGTCTACCGAAAACCAATCCACACAGATAGATATCTGAATTTTAAATCTTTTCATCACATTGCTAATAAAATCTCTGTTATGGATACCCTGGTATTTCGAGCCTTTACAGTATGTTACCCCCAATTTCTTGGAGACGAACTTGAACACGTCAAAAAATCCTGAATAGGAATTCATATCCAATAGATTTTATCAAGTCAAGAATTGAGCGCATGCAAAATAAATTCCACACGACAAGGAAAAAACGTCCACTCAACGAGACGTTTATTTCTACAAATTCAGACCTCGCCCCACAACACCCCAATACCTACCAGACTCCCCCCAGGAGCCCAGAAATTCCCGCTTACCCGTCACAACTTATCGAGGAGGAAATGGATGAAAAAAGACCGGAAAAGGACAGATGGGTCTGTATACCTTTCTTTGGGAAAGTCTCAAGCAATATAGCTGGATTCTTGGGAAATTTGGAAATTTGGGTGGAAGGTTACATTTACACCAGGGACGAAAGTCAAGCGTCTACTCGCGAGCGTCAAGGACCCAGAAGAACTGGAACCTCCAGGGGTCTACGAGATACCTTGCAAAGCCTCTTGTACAGAAAAATATATTGGTCAGTCAGGGCTACCTTGGAAGAAACGAGTCGAGCAGCATGAAGCAGCGATTAAAAACCACGATTACGATGGATCTGCCGTGTGCAGTCATATTATAGACAACAAATTCACACATTGCATTGATTGGAAGAACTCCAGACTGGTTTGTAAAGAGAGGAGCCACAATCTACGGGAAATTAAGGAAGGCTTATTTATTCAGCAGTCAGAGGGAACATTAATGAAGAAGGATATAAATGGTTTTAAATTAAGTAACGAGTGGTTACCACTCGTGCCGACACTAAAATTACAAACATTGTCAACTTACACACCACTGAATCTGGGAATGAATTTTAACACTTTCCTTACAAGAAAAAAGAAAAAAGTCGTATTTTAAGCAATTATTATTATTATTTTATTGTTACCACACCTGAGGATGAGCACAGATAGTGACTCGAAAGCTCGTGTATCTTATTTTATTATTTTTTGAATAAAAAATATCCCTTGTATGCCAAAAAATGGTGTCTTTATATACAAATCGGCCACAATGCTGTGAAAAAGTATGGGGGGAGCGGCGAGAGAGTGACCGAGTTCAAGCGGACGCGGAATTAACATGGAGCGCCATAAGCAACAATGTATTTCCCGTTCGTATATATAAATCTCTCCACGGTGCCACCATTTCCCAACGGATTTCACCCATTTTTTGGAAGCAATATGTAAATCCCATGTGGAACACCCAACCCTGTAGACAAATCCTCGAATGTTTTAACATTTCAGCATTTGCGTAATGCTATAAGCAATCAATTTTTAGCTGACGAGTTCCCAACTGCTATGTATGCCAATTTTCAAGCATCAGAGTGCGATAATACGAAGCTTGTAATGAATCTTTTGCGTGTGTGCATATGATTAAAACTATAATGGTTTTGTATTGACCAAATGGACTCTGAATAAATAAATAAATCTATATACCTTCAAAACCTTCTTCAAAGTCAACTGTCCACACACCACAGAAAATAAGAACTCAAATGAGCAGCTGGAGCGCAGGAACAGGGAAAAAAACACATTTTGTACTGTATTAGTCATGTCATGGATTTTTCAATTTAAATTCAATTCAATTCAGAAATAAATATAAGTGTAGATATACATTTAAAAAGCAAAAGTGTACTTTTGATTTTGTTTTGCATATGATGATGATGATGATGATGGTTTGTTGAACAGGTGGATTTCTATTTAATCACGTGAATCGAGAGTATCTTTGCATGTTCCTCATGGCCACCGTCTCCATCACCTTGTGGCCATCTTCCCCCACATTCAACACATCTCCATGTTTTTTATCCTTGGCGGGCTCTTGGGACTGGCGGGAGCGTATGACTCTGCACAAATCACATGGCTCAATGAAATCTGGCCGGATGCCCCAGAAGCACCCTTCATTTTCTTTTTCATTTATTCCCTCGGGACGATGTTGAGTCCACTTCTCGTTGGGCACTTTCTCACGTCTCCTCCCAAACATCCGGAAGTCCACTTCAACTCAACGGAAAATGTCGTCAAACCCGGAGGAGGATCGGATTTGTTCATCCCTTTTACTGTGGCCGCCGGCCTGGTGGGAACTGCCGCAATCATTCAGCTCTTTCTATGCCTTAAATTACGCGGGGAAACGTGGATTTTCCCTATCGTCCGTGTTCCAAAGAATCCGGAAGTGAGACTGGAAATACAAATACAACAATTCTCCCCCCGTTGGAGCTCTTTCGCTTCCAGCAGCCAAACCGGAAGCTGAAGATCCGGTTCCACCTCCAGCTCGGGCCAAGATGAACTACGCCACCGGTGGCTCCAAATACGTCCTCATTTTGGCTCTAAGCTGCATTTATGGAGACTTTTACCAAGGGCTGCAGGCGCTACTGTTGGACTTTCTCTCACCGTTCACTTACTTTTCGAGCCTCCATCTGCCCACGGTCCAAGGAGCAAACATCCTCTTCGCATTCACTTGCACTTTTGCCATTGGTCTAGCCATCGGGATCCTCCTTCTCATTGTTCTACACACCCCACCGCATTGGTTACTCTATATGCAAACGTGGGCCTCATACTCACAGCGGACTTGATTGTGTTGTTCTTGAGGTGGGGTAGCGTGCGTTGGATTTGGGTGGGGAGTGGACTCTTGGGCTTGGGCCTGTCCACAATTGTCGCCGGATTTTGGGCGTACATAAAGCAATTTGTACAGCTCTCAAATTTCTTTGTGGCCACGGAGCTCGTAGCTGACAATCTCATGGGGGGTATGGTCAGAGTAAGGAACAGTCCGCCTATGTTTACTCCTATGTTTACTCCCATGTATAATCATGTTTTCATATATTTTATTGGTTTATACAAATAATCATGTTTTTCTATATTTGCCAATTGTCCCAAGATGCACAATTTAATGCCGTAATTTGTGTTTTCGCTTTGATTTGATGTGGTTACTCTGAGTATATGGGAGTAAACATAGGACGGAAAGGACGACAACGCTGTGAGTAAGTGGGATATTGGGAGTAAACATAGGAGTATACATAGGAGTATACATGGGAGTAAACATAGGCGGACTATTCCTTACTCTGACCGGCGGTATTTACCCCGGTGATGGGCGCCTTCATTCAAAATTATCCGGAAGTTTTATGCTATGCCATTTTTGGGACTGTCATTGGAGCGCTTTGGGCGTTCGGCTTTGTTCATGACGGTGACGACGAGTGTTGTTTGTAAATAAAGAGAATTTTAATTTAAATGCTTCTTAAATGTCATTTCCACAGTCTGTCGAGTCGTAATTTAATCAAATGTGGAGCCAACTTCATAATTTCGTCCTATAATTTCACGGATTATTTAAGTACACAGAAACGAACAATACCAATGAAAATGAAATGAAGCTTTCTGCCTGTTCAAAGATTTAAACGTGGGCAATCTCGAGAAATTATACATGATTCGTTTCTATGTTTCTATGTATTTGATGACAAGTTTCAGGAGTTTCTCGGAAAATTGAATGGCGCGTAATTGAGATGAATAATTAAATAAATGTTGTAATTACAGTTTGAAGGAGTTTCTCCACTTTTAATTACCTTAAATCAACTTAAGTGGCTCTTGTAAGTTTGAAATGACTTAATTACTGTCCAAAGTTTTGATGGAGAACTGACACACACTGGAAAACAAATGTTGTGTATGGAAATTGAGAGAAATAATTAATGGAGCCTGATGCGAGATGCCATGTGAATGCGAATGCAACATTTGAATTCAATTTGAATTGAAAAATTTTCAATGAAAATTGAATTCACAATGGAAATTCCCAAAAATTTCAAATCATTGTAAAATTCTTCGCCTCTCCTCTTATTGTTCAAATAAATATACCAAAAGGCGTATATAACAAAGAAGAAATTTCATGTGCAAATTCCAACGTGGATATTAAAATTTAGAAGCTTTTCGGGAAATAATTGAATTGTCCCACATCTGCACATTTATCAATTACGGAAAATAAACACAATTGAGAGATCTCTTGAAGCTTCCGGACAGCTTTGAGACATCTCCTTGCTGTGTCTCTTCGCATCCGTGGTGATTGTTTGTATATATATATAAGTATACATTTTCGGGAAGTCATTTTAGGCTTGAAAATGAATTGTCTCTGACGATTTTGAGATCTCAAGTCTCATGTTTTGAATATCAATTAAGGAAATTATATGTGATAAGAAAGAACTATAACGCCTTTAGTGAATTTTATGCAGAGAAAATGTTTTTAATCATTTACTGTAGAGTCACATCATTTACTTTTTGATTGATCAAGTGCCAAATTGATTTATCCCTCTCATATATGTCAGGATTTTCCTAAAAAGCAATTAGTGAGTCAAAAATTGATTAATAAAACTAATTATTTTTTATCTATTTTTTAATGGTGAATGACGGATGAATGAATGAACATTATTTGGAGCACACGTGCACCCACCTGTCGCATCGTGTCTACTATCTCGTAATTTTAATTGATTTGATGTGATTAAATGTGATAGCACCTGCCCAGAACTATATATAGAATCAACGATAAGAGGTTGCATCTGGTGTGGGTTTTTACACAGTGGACAAAATTAATCAAGCCGTGACACACCGGGTGCATCTGATCCAAATGCTTATAGCTCTTGAACAATCCGCGAATCATCTTTGCCGTCGCGTCGTCCACAGTCTACGCCGCGTTCACATACAGATTCTACATAGGTAATTTTACATAATTTTGTAAACCTGTTGATACTTGTTACTTTACATTCCTCTCTTCTGCTTTTGGTTCTCTCCAAAATTTGGAGTCCAAATCAAATCCAACACAACTTTTGACACGATGACCAGCATGACCATGGTACCCATCCTGCTGTGGAGCCTCATCGGACTGTCCGCCGTTGTTCTCCCGGCTGCGGCCCAAGGTATATACATTTCCTATAAAAACATTTACAAACATTTCCAGAGCTTTCATTATACACAATCAGTCTATAGGGACTGTTCATAAATGAAGACATCAGATTCGACGGGAGAGGGGGTATGAAGTGTGCCAAAAATGGCATGGTGGAGGAGGAACGGTTTAAGGATTTTTTAGAAGTTTCATGTTCATACGGATTTGCATTACATTTGGGGGGGGGGGGGGGTGGATGGACCGCTTATATGATACATGAACGGTTAAAATATTTTTATGCCATCTTTGCATTCAATGCTATTTATTACAAAAGAGTTCCCGAAATAAGGAGTCTCTTTAATTTATCCCCGTCTAACCGCGTAATTGTGCCTCACCATAAAACAAAATTCTTTCAAAAATCTGTATTCTATCAGGCAGGATGGACTTGGAACAAGCTTCCAACTGAAGCTAGACAGCCAGACTTGTCCCTCATTCAATTCAAAACTATGGTTGACGAATGGTTGCTAGCTCAAAGGAAAGACGATTTTGTATCATGTCAATTAAGAATTTAGTTTGTTCCTTATCATAATTTAACTTCTTTCATCAAAATTCGTAATAATTCTGGGATTTGTTGATAATACTGCTTTATCCAAAGTCCAACGACTGTCATCTCCGAAGAAGGACTTTGTCCTCGTCACTGCTGAACAATGGATTATTGCATGCCAATATCAAAAATTTCAATCTCACAAGTTGTACAAAATTTTCTTCCACTGTTATATAGTCAATTATAGTCGTGTGCATGGGGGGGCACTCGTCATTTGTACGGATGGTTTCTTTGTTAAACCAACACTCCATTTTAACACGTTAATAAAGTTGAATTGAATTGAATTGAATATGAAATAAATTTAGTGTAAAATCCTGCTCCCTTTCTCTGTCTTCTTCTTAAGACTGCTACTTTGACGGCCCTTTTGAAATCACAGCCCAGGATTCTCTTGCCGCTAGAGTACTGGTCAGGTACGTCCAAAAGTAGACAGTGTAACCTTAAGTTGACACGGTGGCTTCTTTTGTCTATCGACCATTTTATTTATTTTTCATGCTTTGACGTCTCCACAGGTACTGGAGACTAATGCCTTCATCACCAAGGTACTTCATCACCAACATCACGGGCAAGACCCCCAACAATACTCTCTACTTTGACTTTGTCATTACTGATGCTGCAGGTGGTGATGCTGTAGAAGTGAAAACCAAAACAAACTTCCCCAACTATTTTGAGAATGAGAACACCCCGGACCTGAACATCACCGGCCTCGGCGTGACCTGCAGTGGTGGGAGTTCTTCATTCCAGTTCCCCGTCATTCAAATCCATGTTCAGGACGTCAACAATCATTTGCCGGAGTTTGAGGGTCCCACAGCTGGAACCTACGAGGTTGAGCTCCCTTTCACCGGAGGCCCCTTAAATTGGGCCAAGCCCCTCATCGTCAAGGACAGAGACTTCCTTGGTTTCTACACAGAGATGACTTTCACGACGAACAGGTCAGATGATCTCCTTGACCTGAATATATACCCCCCGGAGCGCGTCCCCGCTGACCCTGCCCTTCGTCTCGATCACTACAAAGTCTACCTGGGTCTGAAGGAGGCCTGGACACGGGCAGGGACCGAGTTCTTCCGGGTCACGGCGACGGACCCCCAGGGCAACAGCACACATGTAAATGGCAGTGTCCTCATCGAAAACAGTAAGAAATAGAGAAGGTCATAGAAAGAGGTCATTACGGGTCACAGGGTCAGCCAGGTCAAATGTTGCCCTTCACTCACTCATGTGAAAATCATTTGTATATATATAGAATGCAAGATCTTGACGGATGTCACGTTGGATTTTGTCGTGTCCGAATTGGCGCTGTTGGGAGTGCCCGCTATGTAAGTCAGAAAAATCATAGGATCATAGGTCAACTGCTTGGGTCAAGGGTCAAGTTAATATTGAATGGACTTTTGTGACATATAGAACGTTGGACGTCAACTCGGGTCTGGGCGTGGCGACGGCCGGCCTCAAGAATAGCAAGTACTTTGCATACGAGCTGGACGTGACGAGTCAGAAGCTCCACCTCCTCCCCACACCCGCCCTCGTCACCTACTTTGACGACGAGTCCTCCGCCACGTGGCCCATAACCAATCTGACCCTCCTCTGCTCCGGAACCCACCACACCGAGACCCGGCTCCGTGTCACAATCCGCGACGAAAACAATCATCAGCCCACATTTGACCCCGCTGCCGCTACCTGGACCGTCGACCTCCCGTACGATGGTCAACCTCTCAACCAAGGCAACTTAACCGTCCGCGTGACAGACCGAGACTTTTCTGAGGTGAACACGGCTGTGAATTTGACCTTCGACCGTGATGACCTCATACAAATGACCCATGTCAGAGTGCCCGCTTCTCTCTCCGAGCGACTCGAGTACTACTCGCTCACTTTTTATCTCCATCCCAACTGGACAGAGTTCGGAGTTCACAATGTGACGGTGACGACGGGAGAGGGCGTGGCGTTCACCATGTCCATTCTTGTCACGGGTTGTGACATGAAGACGGATGTTACGGAACCGTTCTTCGTCTCCGAAGATGCCGCGGTCGACACGGTTATAGCGTAAGTCTTGATCTCTTTTGATTCCACACTTTGTGCGCTATTTAAACCAGGCAGAAGGTCAAATGTCAAATGGTTGAGTTTCTCGATTTACTATGTGCGCACGTTTAGGACGTTGGACGTTTCGAGCGTGCTATGGACCAACCTAACGACGGACGACTACTTCACCTATGACCTGGACGTTCCCACACAGACAATAAAGCTCAGGGTCCGGCCCGGCTTGACCCAATACTTTGACATGGAGTCGAGTCCGCTACACGTGAGTCCGCCTGTCCAGCTCAACTGCTCCCGCGCGTCCGTCACGATCCCTGGAATCCAGGTCATAGTCCAGGATGTCAATGACAGGTCACCCAAGTTCAGCCCGCCCTCTGCCGAGTACGACGTCACCCTCCCACACCAAGGGCCCCCCATCAACTGGCATGACTTTATCCGCGTAACGGACGGAGACTTTGAGAATGACCACACGGCCTTGACCTTCGCCCTCAACAGGACTGACCTCATCGAGCTGTCACCGATGGTGCCGGAGCGGGTCCCTGCAGATGTGACCCAGCGACTTGACCATTACAAACTCTACTTTGGCCTGGTGAGGACGTGGACCGGGGTCGGGACGGAGGGTGTTCTGGTCACGGCAAGGGATGCTGGAGGTCATGTCAGCGAGTTTGAGGTCATCCTTCATCTTGTCTGAGCCGTCGACGATCGATGTGGCATATTGAATACGCCGTGCAAATCATCCGACTCTCGATTAAACTAAATTCACTTGCATAATTTACTATTGACATTAAATATACCTTTATGCTGCTGACCTTAATTTAATTCGAATAAATTCCGCTGTACAGCTGAGCTCAAAATCTATTGAAAAATGAAAAATGAGGGCCATAAACGCACAAAGAAAAGTGGAATTCAAGGAATTTTCTTTTGTATTTTTATATTTTACTATATTTTTTCCATACTGTCGAGACTTTTGATATTTTAACTCAAAATGTTGTGGCCAGCCTCCAGCTCAGCGAGATTGATTTGAACAACGCTGTGGGAAATTGTGAGGTTCTGTAGTTGTTGTGATTTCGTCTGAAACTCTGCCCACAGGGAAATGAGTGTTTGCTGGAGCTGAGCGGCGGACCAACTCTGCGGTTTTTGACACAACACCAAATTCCTCTTGCTACACGTTGTCTCCATCCATTGGCCGTCCACTGCGCGTGCGTTCCGCTCCTCATCATCCTTGATTTGTTTTTGTTGTTGTCGGTACAGGCCAAAAGTGAGCATGGAGCAGTTTTTTTGGAGGTCATCCGTCGGATTCCCGGGCGCCCAATTTGAATAATCATTCAAATCCGTCCCGTCGCTCCACTCAAACTCTGTCTCGCTTGTATTTGTTGTCGAGTTCTCATGATGGCGCATGCGCGTGGCCCCGAGCCAAACATTGTCCACGACGCCCAACTCTTCAAATAAGAGCCGTCCAATGGCGTTTTGCTCGCTTTCGGATCGGATGATTAGGAGTGGCGAGGAATTCAAAATGCCGGGTTCTTCCCGACACAATCGATCCGGCTCTTCTTTCGTCACCAGCTGATCTAGCAACTTCCAGCACGTTTCGTCTTTGTAAAATGAAGTCAATTCCTTCCCACATGTTTCAAATCCCGGTAGTTACATTATGTGCGGCCTTTTTTACCCGTGAACCCCGCCCCGCGAACCCATCCATTGTTCCCAGATGCGTTGCACAGGGGGCGGGTCGCGGGCATCGTCTTTGATTGAAAGGAAACGGTGGGCGGGTCACGGGTATGTTTTTTGACTGAAAAGAAAAGGTTTGTGGGTGCGGGTCGCGGGGTTCGAATATTTAATAGCTTTTATTCTACTTTTGAAGAAGAAGAAGCCGCACGATTTGCTTGATGACAAATTCCAGGAATTTCGGGACGGAAACGCGTTCGACCTTGTGAAATCCACCGACATTCATCGCCAACCTCGGAATTGACCTCAACATCTTCTCACAGTACTTCCGATGGAGGGTGACCTTTAACCCTGACGAGGTCAACCGGATGACCCGTCGCAATCCCTCGGTTTTCCCCGTCACTCGATACGCCAACTGGAAAATGGCAATGTAGACAATTGTGGCTTCCAAACTGAAGAAGCCGTAAATGATGGCCAACAAAGGATTTTGGTGGGAGATTCGAATGGCGGAGAACCCGCCCAAAATTGAAATAACCAGAACAATCAGTTTGAAAAGCCAAAGAACTCGGACAAACACCAAATTGTAGAATTTCAATTGCGTTTCCAAACAGCGAAAGTTCTGAAGAGAATCCAGCAGAAGCTCAAACTCCAATTGACAGCTGCCGCTATATAAAAAAAACTCAAATCCTACAGGACACAGTTTTCATTTGACATTTTGATTGTGAAGTTTTGGCGTTCAATTTTTTGAATTTCGTACCGGATTTTGAGGATGACGGATTGTGTGGAGGCGGGGAAAGTGGAGACAAAGGAGAGAATAATGAACGTGATGTAAATGGCCCAATTCATACCGACGACCAATGGAAATTTGTTTAGGAAAAGACAAATGGAAATGGTCCAGACGTTCCGCCATTCCACCGGCACCAGCAAAATCCAGAGAATCGGAATTTCCAGATTGATTAAGTAAAGACCCAGATAAATAAGAACAAATCCGAACAGTCCAATCGGCAGAACACAAATGAGGAGCTCGATCAGTGTTTTCTTTGGAAATCCGGCTGGTTTATGCGTTGATTCCATTTCATCTGGAAATATACAATTCAATTTATGCAATGTGCCCAACGTCAACGTTGGGCACATTGTCCCCATAACTGAACAATCTGTCTTCAATTATTATAAGGCCAAAGTTTGTTTATATCAAAGAATAGAAATTAGCTGTGAGATTGTTGAAATTGTACCGCGGATTTTGAGGATTTGATTGTAGACTTTGATGTTCAGATCCGGCAGGGCATCAAAAATGGAATAAATCATGGCGATTATGGTGGCGTAACCCAGGCAGAGAATTAGCATGATGGGCATGAAATCCCAGCGGTCGGTAGATGAAGATGATGATGATTGGTCAGAATAGAAGAAACTCGATTGCAAAATCCGGAGTGTTGTGAAAATCAGCTGACATGTGAAGAGCAACTGCCAGCATTTAAAAATTCATTTCTTCCACATTGAAATGGATTTTTGAGTCTGGATTTGACCGGAAATTCCGTTGAATGTAATTGGAATGCAAAGGAGCTGAGAAGCCATGGACAAAATCCAGTAGGTTAATTTTAAATCCGACCGCGCCAGCATTTTGGAATTTGAATTCGTCGCTCAAGCAACCCGAGAAAATAGAGAATAAAATAGAAAATATACGGATAAGTTTGTTGGAGAAAGCGAATGAATTGTGTTTCTGCTGCTGGTGTTGTTTCTTTCATCAAAGTTGAGATAGAACTTCGGCGTTATATTAACGGGAAATTTAACCTCTTTCGGGAATGGAAATATCCACGTGGAGCAGGAAGTCTCCGATAATTCGCATTTTCATTTCCTAGACAATTTCCAAGTGGATAATTTCTCGAGAGTTCAGTTATAAATAACTGAAATATTCGTGGACTCCAATTATTTTCCTTATATGCTCGAACAAAACGGTTGGCTGCTTTTTAATTGAAGCAAATAAAAACCCAAACCCGGAATTCGCAGTATAAAACTGTAAAATCGATTGTCCATTGTTTTTCTCCATTCTAAATTGACCCAATTAAAGCAACCGTTTATTTATCGTTTAAACCTGAACGCAACCGCTCAAATTTCCGTATTCATTTAAGTTTCTGGGGCAAATCGTTCAAACCGGTCGGAAACGGCTGTTTTATTTTTGTGTATTTCTCATACATAAATACCCGGAAAACCTTTAAATTTCCTATTTTCCACACACAAACATCGTGCTTGTTCCAAAATTCGTCGGTTTCGTGTGGTGTTCACTGAACACTGTTCAGGAATCCTCACATTTACTTCAATTAACTACAAAAGGTAGTTCAGTCGGCTGTTTCTTTTCCCTTTATTTATTTTATAGTGTTCTACGTTCATTTATATATTCTATTTACATGTATAGATATTTTTATGTATGTATTGGAATTTGTGGAAGTTTGAAGCAATAAATGATATTTTAAAATTAAATAGATATAAGAACTCAAATCCGCGTACGAAATCCCTTGTGTTTTTTCAAATTTAGTGTACAAAACAATCGACGAATTCAAAATTGGAATGTAATCATGTGTTTATTCACTTTGCTCCCAATTGTTTTGCCCTTTTAGAAAAATTATACGGCAAAAGCCAAACGTTTTGTCGTCCATGACGCGACGCTTACAGCTCTTCAAATAGGAGCCGTCCAATGACGTTTTGCTCGCTTTCGTATCGGATGATGAGGAGTGTGGCGAGGCATTCAAACTGCCGGGTTCCTCCTGACAAAATCGATCCGCCTCTTTTCCTTCGTCACCAGCTGATCCAGCAACTTCCAACACTTTTCGTCTTTAAAGTGGGACCAACTGTGGCGTCTCCACACACTTCCACCACACCTTCGCCACTCCTTTCATTCAACAAAAGGAAAACAATGCCACAATTTTAATATATTCGCGCTACCACGTGGAAATGGCAGTGACAATAATAAATAATAAATTGTTCTTTCTCTCTAAATGTGAAAGTAATATATAGTTTATGGGAAATATTTCCGTCCATGTCGCGTGTGGAATTTTGGACTTTGAGAAACGATCAAAACATACGAAGAGCAATCGCTTCTATAATCTCATGAAATTTTACAGTTGAATTTGAGTTCCCGCCCTCCCAGATTATTTTCCGGATGATGAATTCCGTGAACGCGGGGAATGTCGTGATGAAGGAGAGAACGAGGACCACCATGTAAATCCCCGACAATAATGAAACAAAAAGTGCCAGAGTGTCGACGAAAAGGGCCAATGAAATGATCCAGAAATTCCTCCAATCCACCGGCACCACGGAAATCCAGAGCATCGGAATATCCGGATTGATCAAATAAAGACCCGGAATAACAATGACACCGGCATATACGCCAAATGAGAAGAAACACATAATGAACTCCATCAGCGTTTTCCTCTCTGCTTCAGCCCCAATTTCAATTGTGGGCGGAGTCAACTCAAATTCATCTGAAAAATACACACAAACACCTTGAGGAAAAGAATTTGTTTTGCAGAGAGTGAAATTCCTTCATTTTTCATTAGTTTTTGTTATGGAATTATTTTGAAATGTACCGCGGATTTTGAGGATTTCATTGTAGATTTTGATGTTGAGATCCCGCCCGGAATTAAAGATGGCATAAATGACTGAGAGGGCGACGTAGTATGTCGTACGCATGATAATCATGATGGGTGTGAAATCCAAGTTGGATTCACCAGCCAGCGCAGATTGTCCAGTCCGAAATGCGATGAAAATCAGCTGACTCGCAAACAAGAATTCCCAACACTTGAGCTGGATTTTCCTCCAAATGGACTTTTGAGTCTCCATTTTCCCCGTCAATTCGTTGAAATTCACTGGAATCAAATTGATTTTCGAGAGGAAGGAAAACGCCAAGTAATTCCATTTCAAATCCAGCCGCGTCAGCATTTTCTTTGGATATTTTGATAGGCGTATTTAAACAAACTTATTCTTAATCACCACAATCAATAAGGAACAAACAACTTAAGAAGCCTGTGGGTAATATTGTTTAACTTTATGGGAGAAAAATGATGAAGCGTTCAATTTGTTTCTTGTGTTTACCTCGAACAGGATTTCGCATATGATGCTGTGGAAATAACAATATGTAACAATAACAATTATATTACAAGGAAATGGATTTATATAACACTTGTCCATTATAGTTAATGGACGTTAGAGAATTAGAATTGTCCTGTGGAATTTCATTTCAAGAAACTTTGCACAGCTCCTCACTCCTTAATTGAAGGAATTTCCTTCGTCAACAACATATTTAAAAATGTTATTCTTGTGTTTTGTAAGTTTTTTCTTATAGTTTACTAAAAACAATTCGACGCAGTTGAGAATTATACAACGTATAAATCTTTCCTCACATTTTTTGTCATTTCAGACCTTTTTTCACTGTTTAAACCAACCAAAACCCCACAATAATGAAGAATAAAATGCGTGTATTTTATTTGCATGCACACACACTGTTACTTCCTTAAAATATTGGACCCCAAATTCCAAAAAATGCACCATCACCCACGGCAAAACTCAGTCAATTTCCCAACTTTCACTCGAAATCACTAATATTTTTATATACTGAAAAGGCATCGGTTCCGTGCGTGTCTTTTTTCTTTCAAAGCCCTCTAAGGAATGATTCAAATTTTCAAATTTCAACCACAATTTATTACGCCACACGTATATTAAGAAAATCCGCAGTGAGTTTTGTCAAATATTAAATGTCAAAATCTTATAAAATTTAACTGCTATATAGAAAAACCCGAAATCCATTAATTCTTATATACAAAACCCTTGGTAAATGACTGCCATTATTTTCTGTGGTTTTTTCAACGAGAAAACCATTGTGAATTTCCAACGGGTGTGCATGTAGAGAGTACAAGTTCTTATTTAACATATTTAATTGTTCTGACATTTAGAGAGCAATTATTTGAAATTGGTTTCGCTTTTGCTTGTGTGGTTCTCATTTTTGGCACTTCAACTTGGCAATACAACTTTTGTATGGTCATTTTGATTCCCAATTCCAATTGGTAATTTTCTTCACATAAAATTTCAGAGTATAGTAAAAAATTCCATGTCGTTTCGTTCACATGTGTGTTATTAAAGTAATGAGAATTAATTATCCGTGCTTGTTTTGTACACAGTTATATATACAATTTTCAACTTGAGATTCATTAAAATTAAATTAAAAACCGTTGAAAATTGCTGAGTAATTATTTTCCAATGTTTTCCATTTCGGTACATTTGTAGCCAAATCAAAAGAATAACTATAAAAACTAAACAACCTTTCAACACTCAATTTAGTAAATTGCTACACCGAATTTTCCCACGTAACCATCAATTCCGAATTTCCCACAAGCCTGCAGAATACAAACTATAGTTTAAATTCATTTAATTGCTCTCACAATTATAAGAACCAATTGTAAATCAATTTGGCCTCCCTTTTGTGTGGTTTTCGTTTTTGGCAATTTAACTTTCCAATACAACTTTTTGTCATTTGGATGCGCAATTGCAATTACTTTCAATTGAATTAATTTGGGATTTCCCCTGGTAAAATTCCAAATCGAATTTCAGTACTCAAACATTTCCAGGTCCTTTCGTTGAATCGTCATTAAAGTAATGGAAATTAATTTCCGGGCGTTTCTTGTTTTGCAGCTACAATTTTCAACTTGCGTCATTAAAATCACTAACTGTCTTATACGAGAGTTTTTCTCGTTTATGTGAAGCTTTCGTATACAGAGAGAGAAAATAATTTGTTATTGTCACTGCCACTTCACGTGGTAGCCGCAACGATTCAGTAAAACATAGAGGACGGGGTAAAAATGACCACCAAAAGTTTTTCGAATTTACGCCAATTGTAATGAAGGAATTGGGATTGTGAATGCGTCAGACGAGAGATTGACTCTTTGTTTATTATCCACTTACTTTTTCTTTAATTTTTAATTCATTCGAGTAGATATTTATCTTTTAAAAAGGGTCTCCAAAACTATGCGGGGGGTAAAAATGATCACCTTAGCTTATTTGGTGCAATGGCAAGGAAATAAAAGTCTTAATGGGCCAAAAATATTATTAAACCAAGAAATGTGATTTTTGAAAGTGTTTGGGTGAAGACACGAACAAGCGAATCACACAGCGTGTTTGCAGTGCCATTCTTGCAAGTATTTATAGTCAAGTCACTCGAGCACTATCAATTTGACATTTGTTCTTTTGAAACTATACCATCCGAATCTGACTGATGTAGACTGTGGTCCAAGCTCCGAAAAACATGTGGACGTCAATACATTATATTCAGTAGTTTAATTATTATTTAACTTTAACGTCGGTGACCATTTTTACCCCGTCCTCCCTTAATATTTTGATAGCATTATCAGCGTTGTATAATTCCACTTTTTGGTAATCCTAATTCTAGGTCATTCCTTTTGAAATTCCTTTTGCTATAATTCCAATTCCTTACTAATTCTTTCTGTCGCACTTTTGGTAACCGAATTGGCCGACGTGTCCACAGACTCACATTGGAAAAGATCTTGAGATCTGACGAAAAGTTGGGGGTATATAGACGAACTTCAAGTTTTCCAAGCTGTCTTGACGTAATTCACTAAATTCACAAACTAACTTCTCATTGAATTCTAATTGATTAATTTGTTCATGGGTATATATAATTGCAAAATTATACAATAATAAAGCTCATTTTATTTGGTTGTTGTGTGCACAGTTGGGCTGAAATTCAGAGTGAAAGTGAGTTGGGAGCAATCAGTAAAATGGCAATTTTGGGGGATTTGATTTTCCTCATCCGATTTCCATTGATGTCCGCTTGGGATTTTGCAAATCATGTCGTACCCACACAAAAATCCTCACATCGGAAGAAATCGTCCACAAATCTTCACATACATGGCCAAATCCACTGGAGAAAGGTATATACACACCATTTAATTATATAAACGTCTCTAAATATGAGGATCATAATTGTTTCGTCTTTCAAATCATTATTTGTTTGATTTTTCAAACGTTTTCATCTCCAATTAATTTTGTTCACATATATGACGAACACCGTAAGAAAAGGGATCATTTACGTAAAATCACTTTTTTTTTGCAGATTTATTTAGACAACAGAACATGGAGAACATTTTAGGACATGTTTAAACCACATTTTTACGGACCAAAAGTAATTTAAGATGGTCGTTAAACTTCTCCAAAAATTCTAAATGAAAGTAAACCGATGATTTCTGTAATTTAAATTCAATTACAATCATTTACGCGCCAAACAGCCGAGAATATTCAAGTTCAACGCGCTATAACTCAGAATCTAGGTTTACGTATAAGATCCCTTTTCTTACGGTGTTCGTCATATATTATTTTCCATTTTTCAGGGTGTTTTATGTGCAAGCAGGATACGTTTTTTGGTGTTGGACTTAAACCACGTGAGGAAAAGTTGCCCGTGAATCTTTTTTCTTCATGGATCGACTGTATCATTCTTACTAATTCAATACTCCACGCCATAATGACTTTTATAACTACTGAATAGTTACTATATATTCTATATACAACTAATTCTTAATTAAATCGTGTAAATATCCCGAGTTTTTAATTTAATTTAAATTCAAATATGTGTGTACGTGGATTTTCCAAATCGTGTGCATGCAAGCTTTTTTTTCCCTGATGATAATAATAAAAATAGTAAAAGCAATTATAGCTATATAAAATGAAATATGAAATGATGTTCGTTTCCTTTCCCAACAGAATTTATAAAGTCATCTCAAAATCATCTTTTTCATTTCATATACGCCATACGGCACGGCAGACGGCAGACAGCACACACAGAGTCAACAATTTTTGGTTTTACAATATAAATTGTATATACTGTGTGTGCAGCTGAAATACACACACACAGCACATGATGGCATGGAAAAAAAAATTTTCCCCTTTTTGTCTTATCTTGATTTTGCATCAAAACGGGTTGACGATCCTTGACGACTAAATCGGAGGAATGAATCACCGGAAATATATAGAGCGAGAACACTTAAAAAACTACAGTCAAATGCAAAGATAAAATAAAGAGAGAGAGAGAAAGACAGAATAACGAGTCGTTTTGCACATTGGGGAAATAAAACTGTCATATTAATATAATTGTAAAGCCGAAGCACAGACAACAAGTGTCTCAAAAGTTCCTAGCCATTTAATTCAAAGGAACCATTGGAAAAGGGGGAGAAACCAATGAAACACCAAACATCAATGCTATTCCTGTGTTTCTCTTTCTCCGTGTTGACAACTGTGTGAAATTCCTCGCTGTCCATGTGTGCAAAGACAAAAAAAACAGAAAGCTATAATCGTAAGGATAAAATGCAACAATTCACTTTTACCATTTCCGCCCAGGATTAAAAAACAATTGAATAATATATTACTACCGTATTACTATACCGTATTTCACCTATTTGAATCCGGGCCTCCATTAGAGTCCGGATCTCCAATATAGGACTCTATATTGGGGGGTTTTGCCCAAATTAAAACTAAAATCTTAAATAGATACCCGGGGACTCAAATAGGTGAAATACGGTATAGTAAATGTGTACATGGAAAAACGGAAACACACTGAAACATTCACATTCAAACATTTGACGTGTGTATTTGCGTTTTGCACAAAAAAATGGAATACAATATAAATTGCAAATTGCGAATTGCGAATGGCCAAAAATATGCAGATCCTCCACACACACACACACACATAAAATTCCCATTCCCATTCGCATTGTGGTGAATTCCTTCACAGTTCACAGTGAAAATACAAATATTCAGAATGCAAAAAAAACCATCTGTTTAGGTTTCTTGAGAATTCGCCACATTCGCAATTTTTTTTCTTTTCTATTTCCACATGCACAAATTCCCAGTCATATAATCATAATTCGTGTGTGGGTGGTTTGGAGGTTGGCTCTTCTGAGGTTCTGACTGCGATTTTAATGCGAACTTGACTCTCTTTCTCTCTCTGTTTTTCTGTCTCTCTGTCTCTGTGTCTATATAAATTAAAACGTCATGGAGGCATCCGCATTTGCTTCATTCCTTAATTCATTCCTTCATCTTCATCTCCATCCCCAAACACACACATTAAAATAAATGTTTGTCGTCAACTTAAATGTTTTTTTAATTTCCCATATCATGTTCAATCTAATTTTTTCCCCCCTTTTTTCTCATGTGAAATCGTGTGATCGTGTCGTGTTCCATCTTTCACATTTCACTTGATTTCATTTCATTCAAGTCCACAATCTCATATTTCCCCATCCCATATTTTTTTTCCTCGCTCTTCTTCTTCTCCTTCTTCTTCACCTTGACACACACAGATGCATTAATAAATAAAAATATTTACGATGTCTACAAAAATCCTGGCTGTGGCTCTATGATTCTCTCTCTCTCTCTCTCTTTGTATATTTTACAGTTTTATATACAGTTACAGTGTGTGTGTGTGTGGGTGCAGTTTAATGACGGAAATATCCTATATATTTTTAGGATTTGTCCTCACTCACTCTCTCTTTCTCTCTCTCTCTCTCTCTCTCTCTCTCTGTTACTCTGTTCTATATGTTTGTTTGTTGTTTCTGTCTGCCTTTTACATTCACATTTAGGTACGTATAAATTTGCTTGCAGCTTTAATAGCAGCTTTTCCTTCATCTTCTCCTTTTGGTTTTGATTTAGGTTTTGGTTTACGGCGTGTCAAAAGACGAGAACGGCAACGACGACAAGGACGTGGGAAGGCGACCCAGCACACACAGCAGGCAGACGAAGAAGATGAAGCCCGAGAAAGAGGGAGGAAGAGAGAGAGAGAAAGAAAAAGAGAGACAGAAAGAGAGAGAGAGAGAGATGAAAACCTCGTTTGGGTTCTTCCTTATATTTTCCACACACACACATTCGCTCTCAATCCTCATTTCCGTCCGTAACAACGTAATAAATGTAGTTTGGTTGTTTGGCGAATTGGCGAATTGCATCCCCCGCTCATAAATTTAACACATATTTTTTTATTCGTACATTAATGAAAAAAGAAGAAAAAAAAAACTATGGAAAGACAAGAGAAAAATAAATCCCCCCGTCGACTTTCGACTTGCTCCCATTTCGGTGTCCATATCCATTTCCCATGCACAGTATTAGAGTAAAAGAAGACGAAGAAAAAACATGAAGACGACGAAGATGAAGAAGATGAAGAAGAAGAAGACGAAGGAGATTTTCATGCTATATGCCATGAATTGCCATGCGATATTTGATAAGGAATAATATCGTAATAAACCGAATAACTCTGAAACTGAAACGGAGTTGCTGTTGCTGTGTTGCTGGTTGATCGTTGTCGTCAGACTCTAATTATTTCATTTCTCGCATTTCATCTGTGTCTTCTTCGTCTGTGTGTGTGCTTTTGCATGTGCTTCTTTTCTCACACACTTTTCTCTCTCTCTCTTTCTCATTCTCGTTCTCTCTCTCTCTCAACGTTTTTCACACTGCCAACACACATAAACAACACACACAGCTTGATCGTTCGTCTTTTGGTGTCGGGTGTGTGTGGATTGTGGATTTGTTCCCAGTTAACGACCAAACACACACCAACTATATTCTAATAGACAGTTCCATTCACACTTTTCCCCCACAGCTATATACAGCTTTCAAGTTTTTTCGGGTGCCGTGGCAAAAGCTGAACAATTCGGAGACAACACACACACACACACAGTAAAAAATATATATTTGTTTATCTGTTTTTTTTTTTTTTACACTATGGAAATTCAAGTTTAAGTTTGAATTTCACAGTTTCCAGTTTTTTGAACTTGTAAGTCCAAGTTTTATAAAAAAAATCTGATTGTCCTTTTTTGGGGGACAATTCCTTATGAAGGATTTTCAATTTTTTATTTGGGGACTTTCGGACAACGGAAAACGGTGGACAATTCTGAATTTTTGGACAAGTGTGCGGACTGCGGAACAAGTGCATGGATTTCTTGAAAATAAATTGCCCAAATTGTTTCAGAATTTCAGTTCAAATTGTTGAGATGTTTCAGGATTTCGGCTCAAATGGTTGAAATGTTTCAGAATTTCAGTTCAAATTGTCCAAATGTTTCAGAATTTTCGTTCAAATTGTACAGGTTTTTTAGAATTTCAGTTCAAATTGTCCAAATGTTTCAGAATTTTCAGTTCAAATTGTGAAGGTTTTTTAGAATTTGAGTTCAAATTGTTCAAATGCTCCAGAATTCCAGTTCAAATTCTTCAAATTCTTCAGAATTTCCAAATAAATTCCCCCCAAAAAAACACCCAACAATTTTGTACGCCCCAAAAAAACACCCAACAATTTTGTACGCCCCAAAAAAACACCCAACAATTTCGTACGCCCCAAAAAAACACCCAACAATTTTGTACGCCCCAAAAAAACACCCAACAATTTCGTACGCCCCCAAAAAACACCCAACAATTTTGTACGGCTTTTGGTCCGAGTTTTCCTTCGTTTTGTGGGGAATTGTGAGATTGTCATTGTGTTATTGCTATTATATAAATCTAACTGTGGGGGATTGTTGTCTTTGTGATTTTAGATATAAATGTCCGAGTCGGAGGTCCCGATAGCCGTCGTCAATGATGACGACGCTCAAGTCGTTGTGGATGTGGATGTCAATGTCAATGTAGAGGAAAAGGACATGAGTGACGAGAGCAAGGCTCTTTCCCTGGAATTTGAGCAGGAGATGAAATCCAAGATGGCTCAATTCCTCAAAGACTCTGAGTCCTCCACCGTCGGACCCATTGAAATCCGGAAAATAACCGGACCCGAACCGGAAGAAGGGTACAACAACAACAAAAACAACAACAACATTTGCTTATATCATATCGCATATGCTTACAATTATAGTGACAACGTCATCATGTCGTGAATTTTTGAAGTATTGAAGTATTGAATTGCGGCATTCTGTGATGCATGGGACGACAACAAAATTGTACATATCGTCTGTTAAGTTCACAAACGAACTATAATTATTTTCCTTAATTGCGTTGATGTGCTCCAAAGGTCAAATGGCTGGAGATGGAGCTGTGGGTCCTTCGACATTATTGTCTACCATGACCTTTTCTGTCACCCTGAATTTTTTCACAATTTTACCCACAAAGACGGACGCAGTCGTAATAGCATTTCCGCAAATTAAGAAAAATCGTTATAGTCTGTTTGTGAATTTAACAGACGATATGGGATTCATTTTGATTGTGGTTCCTTTTGTTTTTGTTTTTCTTCAGGATTTTTATAGAGGATATTCCGGTGGGGGCGGAGACTCGGCCGGAGGATGTGGAAATGACGGCCAAAGGACGGATCCTGACGGTCATTGTTCAAGTCCTTGCGAATCGGGCGACGGGTGAGGGCGAGGAATTGATGCACATGCTCTCTCTTCCCAGCACCGTCGACATTCAAAGTCTCACCCTCACCCTCAATCTGAATGGGAACAATTCCATGCTCAGAATCCAAGGAAACTATCAGAAGAAAAAACAACAACAAAATACAACACCCACAACAACAACAACAACCCAGGTCAACATCAGTGAGGACAACAAGGAAAATGTACAGAGTGAGAACAGTATTGAGAGCGAGACTTCACAACCACAACAACAACAACAGCAAAGTCAACAACAATCTCGGATTATTCAAACGACGACAATCATCACCAGAAGAAGCTCGAAACAATATCAACAAGGAGGACAAACACAACAACAACAACAACAAAATCAAGAACCAAATGAGGAGGGAGAAAAACAACAACAACAATCATCTACTAAAACAACAACAACCACCACAACAAAAGTACTGAGTAATAACAACAGTAATATTAGTACTAATGGAAATTCGGAGGAATTGGATGCAGAGCTGGAGAAACAAATTCAAGAGCAAATACAACAAAAATTACAAGAACTCCAACTGCAAGGACAAGCCATGATGACGAAAATGACGACCAAAACGACGACAACAACAACCATGACGAGCAGTAGCGGTGGTTCAAATTATGATGATGAACCACAAGCTCCACAACCAGAACAACAACAAACGGAATCAACGACAGAATCAAGCTCTGCTGTAGAGTCAGAACAACAACAACAACAAGAACAACAAGAACGACAAGCTGAAAAAGTCCAAGAGGAGCAAACGACTCAAGTTCCGATTGTACAAGAGCCAGAAGAAGCAAGTCCAGCTGCTGAACCAGAACCACAACAACAACAGCAACAGGAAAGCAACACGGAAGACCAAGAAGAAGAAGAAGAAGAAGAAGAAGAAGAAGTAGAACAAGGAGCCATAATTACGGCGGTCACCAGGAAAACAAGCAGCATCACAAGCAGCAGTAATGAACGTTCAGAAACAGAAACAGTGGGATCAACATCAACAGATGAATCCAACCAGCCAATAGAAACACCCGAACAACAACAACAGGAAATTCAACAATCACAAGAAGAAGAATCCGCTGTAGTAGAGACAGAAACAACATCAGAGATCCCCACATCAGAACCACCAACTAAAATTGAAACTGAAACTGAACCTGAACCTGAGCCTGAGCCAAATCAAGGAGAACCATCAGAACCAGAGCAACAACAACAACAACAAGAGGCGGAGCCAGAATTACAAGAAGAACAGTCACAATCACAATTACAATCAGAACCAGAGCCCGAAAAAGTAGAAGAGCCAGAGTCACCACAAAAAGAGGAGGAGCCACCGCTCCCAACTGAAGCTGAAACTGAAACTGAAACTGCACCATTAGCTGACGTCACAGAGCAAGCCCCAGTCGAATCACAAGAAACACCACAACAACAACAACAAGATTCATCGCTTCCACTATCAGTCGTCACTGAAAGCCCACCGGAAGTAGTAGAGACAATCGAGGAAGTCCAGCAGCCAATAGAAACGCCATTAGAGGAAGCCCAAGAATCAGTTGTCACTGTCGAGGAGCCACAGAAATTACCGGAAGTTGTTCCTCAAGAACCAGAACCAGAACAAGAACCAGAGCCAGAGCCTTCTGCACCTGTGGCAACACCAGCTCCAGCTGAAATTCCTCCTCCAGTTGTAGCACCAGCACCAGCTCCACCAGCACCTGAACCAGTGGTCGAGGAAGAGTCCGCGTTAACTGTCGCCCTGGAACTTCACAACAGTTACCGACGAAGTCACGGCGTTCCTCTCGTCAAATTAAATGAAAAGGTCCGTCCAATAATCAATTTCAGTTTCCTTCACTATGATTTCTCTGCGTATTTGTGCGTATTTGTAATGAATCTTCTGGCGTGGCTTTTGTTGTTTTTGTTTTTGTATTGACAAATAGTTGTGTGAATTGGCCGAGTCGTACGCGGCGACGCTGGCAAAAGGTCGAGAACCCGCCGTCATGTCCACATTGGGCAAGAACTCGTTCAAGACGACGACGACGGGCTCGGAAGCAGAGGCCGTCACGATGGCCGTCACCGAATGGTATGGACATGAAAAATTGTACAATTGGGCGGACCCCAAGAAATCCCCACCCAATGCAAAGATCTTTAGTCAAGTCATTTGGAAGAGTACCGAGAAAATCGGGGTCGGCGTCGGAAAGAAAGGGTATAAGATAATAATTCAATCATATATATATATGATTAGGTATATATACCTAAATACATAATGTACTGTCCATTCGGATAAAAATGATTTTTTTTTTTTACTTTTTTTTGGAGTTGGCGCGCAAGGACGATGATTTGATGTCCTTGGAATTTGGAAGCGAAAAAAGCTTTTTACCTTGGTGGGTTGGCTTCCAAGTCCCAAGGACATCACATCGTCGCTCCGTTTAGTCCAAATCAAGTCAAAAATTATTTCTATCCGAGATGGCAGTAAATCCGTCATATTCTAAACACTTTCCTTCGACGATATATTCTTTTTAGTTTTCAGTTTTCAGTAGAAATTATTCATTTCTAATATTAAAAAATATTAAAACGTCATATTACTTAATTTAAAATTGACGTTTTAATTTGTATTTTTGATATAAATTATATTATATTGTGTGTCAAATATGATTAGGAATCTGACGGCGGTCATCGTTCTGTACTCACCACAAATCAATATGACGACGGGCAAAGCATTCCAAGAGAATGTCCTCAAGCCCACCAGTTGAAGAAACCCACGCGAAAATGATGATGAAGAAGATGAAGAAGAAGAATATGAGCTTTATTTTATTGATTTGTAATATTAATTATTATTATTATTATTATTATTATCTAACGTGTGCCTCCTCTCTTAATAATCCTTAATAAAAGTTAACCACATGATACCAAAAAAAAAAACCTGTGGATTTCCTCATCTGCCACACATTTGCCATTTACCACTGTAATTCAGGAAAAACTATGCGCATAAAAACCACGCAACAAAAACTTGATTGAGAAAAACCACAAGAAATCCAGAAACGGTGGACAATTTGAATGTCAAGAGAAAACTTTTTCCTTTTTCCTTTCCCACCGTTTCCTGTCCACATTTAAAAACTTTAATTCTATTGAAATCGATAGTTCGTCAAACTCGACAACAATTTGTCATTTGCATTTTGCTCGTCCTTTTTTATAGTTTTTGTTTTGTAAACATTTGGTATAATGACGACACGGAAAAAAAAATTCACCTGCTTCCCTATTTAAATTTCCCAATTACACATAATTTCTTTACGTTGACAAAAATGTGGTTCAAAATTAATGGTGAAACACTTTGACTATTTATATTTAATATTCCCACTCAAAAAATGTGAGCGGGAAAACCACCGGAACTTTAAAATAAATCAATCCATTTCAGTCTTCGTCTTCCATTGCTCTTTTCAGCATTCGGTGTATAGTTTCGAGTTGCATTTGAATTTTGCATTGCGTGCAATTTACCCGCCATTTTATTGAAAAATGTAGAGTGAAGGAAATAAAAATGATTTTACTCAGCTGAATTCCGCATTTTTTTCTACCTACCATTGTTTTTCGCGGTTATATTCATGGAATTCCGAGTGGAAGGAAATGAAGCGCCAGTTTGCAGTCGGCATATCATAGCACTGGATCAGTTTGCCGCCATGGATTTGAATTTACTCAAACGATTCTCACTGCTTGCGGCCTCTTCCTTATCATCACCATCACTACGTCAAGATCTTGATTTGTAAAACGCGGGACAATTTGAAATGAATTTGCTTTCAGTACCATTAAATTGTCTTTGATGTTTGATATAATTTGAACTATATTTTCTGATGAACTGTGTGTGCTCAATTTCTCAGGTACATTCTTGATTTTAAGGAGGGGAACAACGTGACTGTCGAGTCGCTAGAGTTTGCGCAAGCGCAGTCCTCAGCGCTCTCAATGCAAAAACTAGCCGAGAAACTGATGAACAATCCAATTTCAAAGCTCAGACTCCTCCGAAGAATGGCCAAAATCCTTCCAAAAACTTTGCAAAAACTGTCAAAGGAGAATCGTTCAAAAGGTCAGCGCGTGCGGAAACTATGCTCAAAAAAACTTTTGAATTTCACAACTCGAAAAATCCCCCCCAAAAAACACCAAAATTTTAATTTGCATTTTAATTTCTCTGTTCTGTATAAATTAGAAATAATTCCATTCGATTTATCTGAAGATGATCGGCCAAATGAAAAAGATGTGGATTTCGTTCTGAAGGAAATCCTGAATCTGCATTTGTACTACAATTTTAAAGTCGCCAAGGTTTCCCAGTAAATTTAATTCATTTACAATAAATACCACTATAAAAAAGAGCGGGAAATCCCTTTTGAACATGTCGATTTCAAATCGTCTTAATTAAAATTAAATGAATTACAGTTTGCTCAAGGACAAATCGGTTCAAAGTTCACCGGAGTGAAATTGAGCGTAATTCATTGCTTTGAGATCGGTGTCTTTGGACTTCACACGAGATTCTTTGCTCAGGCTATTGAATGGCTGGAACTCGCGCTCGTCAAGTCCGCCAAGGAAAACGACACTACGATTGCGAGTTCGGACATTGAATCCGAACTGACAAAAGCTATGACCGTGGTAAATTCAAAATTCAAAAAAAAAAAATTCAAACCTCAAATATCCAATTTCAAAATTCAAAATAAAATTTCATTTCATTTTCAGAAACGAGAAAATGTCTGTTCAATCATTTTAATGGGGGAAATCCTATATTGTTTTTTTTTACACACATAAAGCACGATGCGGCCTTTGAAGACAATGACAAATTTCTAGGAATAATAAACCCGTGGACTTTTTTGCACCCAGTTCGATTTCCGCCAGGCGTGACGTCACGCTCCGACGTTTTCTGCCAAAACAACCCGCAAGTCTGCCCACCGAAAACCCGAAAGAGGAATGCGCTGGATGATGAGCTCATCAGGGGACATCGTCAGGATGATGAATACGCAGACGCTATAAAGATGCGGCTTTGCACTGGGAAAAACTATCAGGTAAAAAATAAACCGCCGGGTTTCCAAGTTTTCCAGATACATTGTCATTTGTCATCTAATGTAAACTTTTTGGGATTCGGAGCAGACAGCTTGGGAGAAATCCAAGTTGTTTTGCTGGCTGGATTTCGGAATCGCACCTCAGTTTTACTACGTGATTGGACCCTTGAAAATAGAACTGGTGTCTCGGGATCCGGACATCCTCCAAATGTACAACTGGACTTCAAATGACAATATGTAGGATTTTGAGAGGGCATTAAAACAGAAATATGAAGAGTCGGGCGGGCATTATAACCGAGGGATTCAAAAACATGAGGGAGTTTCAGAAGCCGTGTGGAGAACGGAATTTAAGGACACGGACGAATCCTCCCTTGGACTGCTGCTGAATTCAGTGCCCCGAAATTTGAAGCTTTTCACTGGCCTTCAGACCCTGAAGAAAGTCTTTCAGTCCCTGCACATCTCCTGGTTTAATTTCGGCGGACATTTTGGAAATCACATTGATGTACGTTATTTTATTTTACTGTATACCGGAGTTCCCCAAGGATTTCTGGAAGGAATTCATTTTACAATTGTTTTCCCCTCGGTTCTTTGTTGTTTTTTGAAGATGGGTGACCAAAATGAGAAGCATGGCTGGATTTTCGCCTCATTCCGAATTTATGTGAGTACAATTTTTTTTTCGTAATTTGAAATCCCCGCGGAAATATATATATATATGTACATATTTAAATTATATGGACTTTTTTTTCCTTATAAAAAGGGATCGGAAGATGTAGAGTTGGGTGGTCTGACGGCCTTTCCATCTGTGGGAGTCTCAATTCGCCCCGTCCCGGGTTCAGCTCTCCTTTATTTTAACCTACTAGGTTTGGGAGTCCCGGACCTCAAAACGATTCATTCCGACTGCCCGGTTTTACTTGGAAGGACGTTAACTGTGGGGAAGTGGCTTCGCTTCCATGACAATTTCCTCCGTTTCCCTTGCCCCCTTCAACCACACAACAGATTCCAAATCCAGCAGCAGTCCACCGCGCTCACATTCAAATGATGTCGAATGCCGGCTGAGAGGACAATGAAAATGTAATCGCTTTTCCGTCCACATGAAAATGAAAATTCCCGTAAGATTTTGGTAAATGATGAATGATACCATCTTTTTCATGTCCAATTGCAAATGTAGTTAAATGTTCATATGGAAAACTTGTCACAGAACTTTAAAGCATTTCGCTAGAAAACAAGGACGACAAAGTGTGTGGAAATCATTCAATTAATTGTTGTCGTTTCAAATATATTTCCACAGATTTAAAAGTAAAAGAGAAGATTGAAAAACTCCCACACTGTAATTCAGTTTTAGTTTTGTATGTCTCTTTCTGTGGATGATTTATATAGGTTTAGGCTGCATATAATTTGAGCAGAGGAGTTTAATAAATAAAAAGACGGAAATAGGCAAAAAATGGAGTAGGCGTGTAAATAAATGCCCTTGTATTTTAATATTTAATTATTAAATTTATTTACAAAATGCGGATGCTCCGGCTCTACTGATGCTATGATGATTTTCTTTTAGAGCCGCTATAGTTTCTCACAAAAAATACTGAGAATGAACCAAATACATCTTTTGTTACTTTAAGGGAAAAATTAAGAATGGTATCTTTGATTAATAAATTTTATTTATTTACTTGTATTGTATTGTATTTTTGGCGTCCCAAGCTAAACTATTAGAGCCGTTCAGGCCACCAATTGGCCCTATTGCAGAACTTCCCCTTACAAAAACTTTACTGTATGCTCTAGAGAAATCGACCGGTAGCATTGAGGAAGGTCAACAAGTCTTTTCTTCGAGCAGTTTTAATTATATTATCAGGAGCAGAGGACATTTCTAAATGCTCTACTCGGGTATACATGTAAAGAGGGCAATTCCCAACATGATGAAGAGGAGTCTCATGATGGTCGCCACACTTGGGGCACAATGGAGACTCCACTTGTTTCATTTTGAACAAATGACCTTCTAAAGGGTGAGTTACCAGTGTACAAGTATACAAGTCGCATCAGGTTATTTCGGGAGTAATTAGTTAGTGAAGCAGAGTCATAGAGAGGATAATTTATTATTCTCTTACTCTGCCTGCATCCATCAATATTAGTCAAGGATTTCTTGTGAAGACTACTCTGCCATTGGCTGCTTTGGCAGCACCAAATGGCAAACACAATGCAGGCTCTGGCCCAACAAAGTTTTGAAAGCCAAACCCGCTTGTGATACCATTTTCTAATCTATCTGCGCTTTCGTTCCCCTCAAATCCCGCATGTCCAGGGATCCACTCAAGTCTCACTTGGGTCAACTTTCCTAACTCGTTGAGTTTATCATGACAGGTTTTGATTAAACCCGTCTTTGTAGATGTAGATGCGCAGAGCGCTTGTAGTGAGCTTTTACTATATATGCTAACTGGACTACCTCTGTACGCATCTTCTTTCTCGAGAAGGATACAGAGGTGCTCAGTTGCATCTAGCATAGCAAATAGTTCAATTTCGCCAACAGACGCATACTGAACTAGTGGTTGTGCAATTGGTTCAAAGGGCTCCGAAGGCTGTCCGTTTGCCCTTAGCTCAATATACACGCCATACCCAGTACGCCCTTCTGCCTTTGACCATCTGTACAGTACACAATGCCAGTAGTACTTAGGGAGCGGTCTACCTACCATTCCATTCTTTTCCCCAATCTTATCGAGAATAATTTCTTCTCCATACAGGTTTCATTTATCCAGTTTGTTGGCATGTGCAATTCTGGGATTCTTCCAGTCCATGTATCGCACACTCCTACGTGACTTTGTGGTCTTTATTAGAGGCCATTATACTTCCAAAGTCCACTGTGATGTAGTCTTTGTCTAGTAAGGACAGATCTACCCTTAAGGTAGATCTCAATTGGTAGTAGTTGGAATGCTTTATGCATTCCACAGCAGCAGTTGGAGTCGAGCGCATAGCACCCGCCACCGCCAATCAAGCTTGTCTTTGTATTGGAGTAGGTGCATTACATTGAGTATTGAAAACGGTTGGAAACCAAACGACTGCTGCGTACTCCACCATCGGTCTCACAACCGCTGTGTAGGTCTACAGCATGATGTTTGGTTTTAAACCCCATTTGCGTCCTACTGCTCTACGACAGAGTCCTAAAGCCATTTTGGCCTTGTTAATTTTCATTATACAAGGTTGAGTCCAAGAGGCTTTCTTTGAAAACTACTCCCAAGTACCTGACGACTGTTTTTCTTTCAAGAGCCACTCCATTAAGGTAGATGGGTTTGAGTTTTAAAGACCGTTTATTATTAAATGGAATAATATCGATCTTTTGAGGATTAGATCTAAGTCCTTTGCTGAGGCACCAAGACTCAATGATTTTGAGTCCCTTTTGAATTCCGTCAGCGAGGGTACTTAAATCCCTGCCTAACTGCAGAATGCTCAAGTCATCTGCAAATCCTTGGGATAACACAGCATATTGAGTCTTACGGTTTTGCAGAAGACCGTCAATTACGAGGTTCCAGAGAAGCGATAATAACACTCCACATTGTGGACAACCTCGTATCACTTTCGTAGACTCACACACACCTTTCAGTTCAGAAATGACATTTCTATGACTGAGCATGTAGCATATCCATCCTGTTAGAAGAGGATCGACATCATGTTAACAAAGACCATCCTCTATTGCATTGATGAGCATGTTATTGAAAGCTCTTTCAATGAAGGCCCCTAGTGATATTTCCTTATTAAAGATAGCTCTTTCAACGTTAGCTGCTAATCTGTAAATAGCAGCTTCTGTTGATCTTGCTTTAATATAGGCAAACTGTTTGTTTGAAATTAATTTGCCAGTTATTGGCATGCTCCTGGGATACCTGTCAATAAGATTCTTAAGTGCTTTGAGGAAAAAAAACGTCTGTAAAATTGGTCCCAAACCAGCACTTCCCTTGTCACCCTCGCTGATTCGGACTTTGGTTCGTGACTGGCAACAAAAACTGCACATACGACAGTGGAAAAGTAGCCCACTGGTACGCAGACGCATCAGATTGTCAGAAAAACTTGGTAATTGTCCATACCAAAAGCATATGTTCGAACGGATGGAGTACCTTGGCTGGTAGTTTCTCTCAGATGATACCCATGTTAATGCCACTGGGGTCTTCAAATTAGAGCTAATAGTAAAGTTGCACGGGGTCGCAATAAATCAACATTGGTCTACGCGGTTTCCATTCCCTTAAATTTAAAGGAGGCGGATCCCCATAATACAAAGAGGTTTTGAAAATATTGAATACAAAATCCTATTTAACATGGTCCATTTTAGTTGTTGATTTCCACAGATTCTCACAGATTCTCACAGATTTCCAGAAATTCCCGGAGCCTTGAGAATCTGAGAATCTGAGGAGTTTCTCAAATCACATCTCTGCACTGAGCCAAAAATCGACTTACATTCACATTGCAAACTGTAAATCCGTTTCTCGCCCCTCGCTTTTACCTCTACTCATTTTTTTGAAATCACAGCTAGAATAATTGTGTAAGCAGGCTGAAGGCGACGGGGCTTTTATAAGATTAATTCACTCAAATAAATACTGAATTCACTCAAATAAATACTTAATTCACTCAAATAAATACTTAATTCACTCAAATAAATACTTAATTCACTCAAATAAATACTTAATTCCAAAAATAAGTTAGTCAAAAAGTCAAATTATGTTGTCAAAATTTCAAATGGGATTGTTTGTTTTTTTAATTTGTCCAAAAGAACGTTTTCAAATGAATCTGTAAGAGGGGGGATGTGCTACGAATACCCCCATACTCCCTATCTCTACCCCCCATTTAGCATACCCCCATGGCGGGTACAGCCCCCAACAAATCTGAAATAGCCCCCAGCAAAATTGATATACACCCCGGAAAAATTTGAAACCACAAAGCGTTGTCTATCTTAATGAGTCTGACTGGTGTCAGAATTGGTCACAATGTATGTTTTTTTGGCCTCTGCCATTTATCTTTCGAGTATAGAAATGCCATTCTTGTAGTTTTGTCGTCTTCTTTATAAAACAGAATATTTTTCAAGTATACCCTTTCTAATTTTATACTCAACACTTTCGGATATTTTTTATATACAATGTATGGGTCAAAGTGTCGTCTCCAACAATCTTTCTTACTTGGTGAAGCCAATTATACGAAAAACATGCATTTGAACTTATAACTTCATTGTAACATTTTTTTAGTTGACTATTATTTGAGTAGCTTAACATTTTTATCCACAAGCTAAAAGCTTGTCTAATTATAGTAATACAAAGTTTAGGCATTCCAGTTTTAATTCTATATGCACATAGTTGAGTGTATTTCTTGGTATAGTCTTGGTAGTTTTTTGATAAATGTGTTTTTGCCTGTTTAAAATTAAATATGTAATCAAGTGTATTTGTTTATTTAAATAGGTACTTAGGTATATCCTTAATTTACCACAAGTCTATATACATCCGAGGCAGCTTGGTGCTATTGAGCAATTGTTGTTGAAATAATTATTGCTAGGAATTTGTCCTCTATCGGCAGAATTATAATTTAAATGATTTATAGGTAAATAAACTTTCTCCATTTGGAAAAATCCACAACAAACTCATCACACTTGTATATAATCATGCACACTGCATTCACATAATTTCTGTGCACAAAAGAAATGGATCGGCTGCAAAACAATTTGCTAATTGAGCTTTAAGGAATCCAACAGATCAACTAATTACCACGACCACGTATCACAATCCACTTTGTTTTCGGATTCTGACTTCAATTCCGACTTCTTATTTTTTGTTTTACCCTTTTTTAATCAATAAAAACAAATACATAGTATCAAAAACTAAATGAAACCAACTTGTTTCATTGTCAAACAACTCCAGAGTTCTTAAAATCGACGATAAATAGTATAGCAGTAAACATATATAGTTGTTATTATACAAATAACACAAGTCAATCATACATAGACTTAATTTACAACGAGTACTGGTGATAGTTGAAAGTACACGTGGCCGTGGTCGGATTTCCTATTATGATTTACCATTGCCGACCACGACCAAAAGGATCTCATTGTATAAAAGTATAGACCTTATATACCCAAAGTTTCCCCTCAATGTATGTGTGTGTGGTCGTGAGGAAACATCAAACTCAAACATGGCCAAGTCGAAACCTCGAGACAAGGAAAAAGAAGACGAATAAATTCAACTGTTTTTCTTGAATGTATATGTACATATAAATATTGTCTGAATTCTGAAGTTTGTGCTCGTCAAAAGTTCAACGAGCTATATACCTATGTGATCAAAAAGTCCGTGCGTTCAAATTTTATTTCGGACAGAGAAATAGTAGAAGGAAAATAATTTTATTAATCTCGAATATAGACACCACCAAGTTCAATACATGTCTCCCATTTGAGGTAAGAGCTCTATGCCCTGTAAATTAAATGTTGAAGTTTTGAAATTGATGGAGTTTCAGAACCTACAATTATTGAGAGTTCACTCCTCGTTGTCCCTTAGCCTATAACAATTTAGCCAATTCTTGATATCCATTATACACTACGTTTTATCCTCGCTTACTGCTAGAAATCTTGAAAGAATCGGTCATCGTCAATGGTCTTAAAATTAATATGACAATGTTCAATTCGAACCTTAAAGCATGATGCGTGGTGTTTTTTGAGAAATCAAAAAATTCCCGATTTTTGTTTGAAGTAAGGAAGGTGTCGCCTATGCTGCCTCCTTATACTGCTTCCCAAAAAACCTATGCTACCTCTGTATGCTGCCTCCCCAAAAACGGGCGACAGCATAGGTATTTTGGTTAGGTTAGGTTTTTTGGGTGGCAGCATAAGATATTTGGGAGGCAGCATAGGTGACACCTTCCTTACTTCAACCTGATTTTCAGGATTTGTTTCCTTGGACAAGGGCAATTCAACATGGTATTGGCTACATTCACTGACGAGCTCTACCAATGAACTCTGTGGTTTAGAGTAAGGAAGTAGCAAACAGACAATACTGCCTCCCATTCTCCCTCCTCAGACTGCCTCCCATACTGCCTCCGTAGGCTTCCTCCCGGGGAAACTCCCATTTGATTCCAGTGTTGTCACTTCATGCAATATCTAACTAATTAGTGTTTAATATTTGCTTAATTACAGTAAAATCAAGTGAAAAGTTAATCTGAAACGTTAATTGAGTCTCCTTTTACTTGATCTTACTTTGATTTACTATAATTATGCAAAAAGTAAACACTAATTAGTGAGATACTGGATGAAGTGACAACACTGGAATCAAATGGGAGTTTCCCCGGTAGGCAGCATACGGAGGAAGCATGGGAGGCAGTATTGTCAGGCACTTTCTTACTCTAACCACTCTGTGACATGTATGAACATTTTGGCCCTGTATCCGGATTTCACTGAGTTTTTCCCTTTTCTGTTAGCACATAAGGCTCTATAGGTTCGTTTTGACGACATGTCATCATCAAAGTCCAACTTACCAAATTCAAATTGATTTGATGAATTAATTACCTGTGCCCACGATAGGGTAGGGGCACCACATTCCCTCACTTGTCTTTCGTGAATCGCGGTTTCGTAAATTCCGAGTACAGTAAAAAAGACTGACGAAAAAAAATTCATACTTCTTGATTTTCTGAGAAATTAAAATTCCCATTCTCTCTATTTCGTAGACGAAATGAGTGAGGAATGTCAAACTAAGCAATTATACTCATATGCGTGAGATCTATTACGCATTAAGTTATTTTCCTTCTAGCTCTTCCATTTACAAAATGAAAGGACACGAACGAACTCTTTGATCACATAGGTAGAAAAGGATTGAACTCGCTGTCAATTCCAAGTTTGTTCCTTTTACCCAAAATTCCCAATTGATCACGTACAAAAGCGAGTGCGAGAAGTGCGAGAACAATGGGGAAATGTACAAGATTTATCGGCTTGAATATATATATAAGCACAATTTTAAGCAAAGAAATTTTATCCAAGACTTTTTTAAAGTATGACGAGCCAGCTGGAAAACATTTTTCCACAAACGGGACAGGGATTTTCCTTTCATTTATAATTTCATCGGATCTCATTGTCAGTTTCTTCGTCTGTGTGCCATTGAACCCTTTCCAGCAGCCTTCAACAGTTGAAAAGCCACCGTGTGCAACTTGAAATTAAACTTAATGGTGAGTCTCTCCAAAAGTCAAAGTCAAAGCAATTAATAAGTATAAAAAACAATGAACCGTTCACCAGGGGACATAACAAGACCATTGACAGTCAATTATTGTATGTAATTAATCCACCGCCTGCGCGCAACATAAAACTAACCTCATTCATTTCCACACACACACAGTACAAATAAGTATACAAGCGTTGTGCGTTTAGTTTTATAGTTTTAATTAATCAACATTGAAATCAAGAAAATATTTAATATCACCATGAACTTATTGCTTCCCAACTATTTGTCGGGCGTCTTTTTCTCTACTTTGTTTTGCCTTTCAACAGTTCACGGTGAGAAATCTAACACACACAGTTTTTGTTCTCGTTCTTATATACTCTGTGTATTCGTAAAGTATGTATACCCTAATATACTGCGGAACATTTGATTTTCGTTGTATAGGAGGATACGAAGGATATTTTTGTCCAAAGAACGGCGCTAAAAATGATTGTGATCTTGGTATAAAATTCATAATTCTAATTATTCAATTCAGATCCCTATTTTTTTGCAATGTGTACAATTTGGATATACCGGAGGAAAATTCGGAGAGTTTAATAAAATAATTAATTCTCTGTGTGTATATTCCTTTGTGAAAAGGTTGCAGTCGGGATCACGGGAGTAAATATGGTAAGTTTTCTCCAACTTTTTTTTTCGAACATACAGTTTTGAAATAAAACCGTCTTTTCTCAATTCAAAAATTGTGGTGGTGTTTTCCGTTTTTTTTCAAGGGTTCTGTGCGAGTGACTTGAAGGACTATAATTGCTACTGTGGACCTATTCTCGTCGGTGCGCAAAGGGGGAATTTATGGATTTTTGAGAAATAATTTATGGCATTTTTATTTAGGACAAAATGTGGAAAATTTGGAAAATTCATGTTCACGATTTCTCGTCGGTGTGTGTTTTTGGTTTGTTTTATTTTGCACAGGGAAAGTCTCACCGAATTCGACGCAATGTCGAAATCCTTTGGATTCCCGCTACGACCTCTTTTGTCGAGTCTCTTGTCAATGCACTCACGGCACTCAGCATGGAAAATGCAACTATAAAACGTATGCTTGTGAATGCCTCAAGCAAATCCCAAATCCAACAGCTAAGCACAACGTAAGTTCGTTCAACCAACAAAAAAAAGCCGGGACAATTGTAGGTTTTTTGCTGTTTGTTCGTTCATTTGAAATTTAAATTTGACTGTCTTTCTTGTATATATTTGCGTGACTATAGAAATTTTGTCCATATGATGCTTTTGAGGATTACGTTGGAAATATCTCGAGTTTGAATATTCCCGGTATCGTTTTCTACAAGAATAAGGGAAAGAATTGAAAAGTCAAACGATGACCCATAGAAATTTCCAACGAATTCACTTGGCCAAGATGCGAAAACGAAAATAAAATTCTTTATGAATATGTTGTGAGTGCATGATTTTAAGGATTTTAATGGATGGCGGCACACCTTTGATTTGATTGTAGTGGAAATTTAGGAATAAATATCGACTAAATACTTACTATTTGTATTGTATTGTGTTATAGGTGTATGTTGCTTCTATTTATATTAAAGGGAACAAAAACCACGTAGACCAATGTTGATCTATTGTGACCCCGAACAACTTTACTTTTAGCTCTCATTTGAAGACCCCAGTGGTATTAATATAGAGGTCTTCTTTATACGAGCTGTACGTATGGTATCATCTGAGACAAAGTACCAGCCAAGGTACTCCATCCGTTCGAACATATATACTTTTGGTACGGATATCTGCACATATGATGCACCACAGACTCGTCCTCCACTTCACATTTTGGACATAGAGGAGAGTCCGCCAGCCCCAACTTGTACAGATGTCCTTTTAGACGGTTGTGGCCAATCTATATAGATGTACAAGAGCCACTCCAATCTTTCCCGACTGGTGTGGTTTTAAGCCGAGGATCGGGACGTGACCCAAATCGGGAAAAATCCCCGCGGACATAAGTACGTTTGAAAAAAACGACATATATAAATAGTGAATACAATGGCCATTTCAAGAAGACAAGTGAAATTCAAAAGAGGAAATTTGACAAACTGTATGAGAAAGCTGTTAAATTGGAAACTAAAATGTTTCGTAATTGGCGTCTAAAGCACCCTCTAGATTCCAATCCGCTTCACGAAACTGTCAAAAATCTCAGTGCCTACCACCCAACTAAGAATGAGATGGACGTTCTGGCTCTTGGTCTGAATTTTGCTTTGCCTCCAAAAAAAGATGATGGGAGATTTGAAATTAAAATTGATCGTATCCGTGGAATCTAATTTTGACTTTTAGCAAAATCCCAAAAGAAGTGCAAAGGGAAGCGAGGAAAAACTAGTCCACTTGGGTTTTGAAGAGCTACGGTACAAGACCAAAAAATCATGGACATTGTCAAGGGGCTGAGAGAGAATAAGGAGACCTACACAATATCAGCAGACAAGGGGAATTGTATTATTATCATGAACAGAAGCGATTGTTCAAAGAAAATGAATGACATGATTCAAGATGGTCCCTATAAATTACTGAAAGTTGATCCAACACCAAAATGTTTAAGAAAACTAATCAAAGTTTGTACAAAAATGATGCAGGAGAACGAATGACAAAGGATGTATACAACGAAATCATATGCTTTCATCCCAGAATTCCTAAATTTTTTGCACTTCCAAAAATCCACAAACCAGGAATTCCAATGAGGCGCATTAACGATTACCAGGAATCAGTACACTATAAATGTGCAAGCAAGTTGAGGTTCTACATATCATTGTCAAATCAAAATAGACCGACGACAATAAAGAATTCGGCTGAATTAATCGAGAGACTTAAACACTTTAAATTTCCCCAAACAGTCGAATGGTTTCCTTTGATGTGAAATTCCTTCTTACAAGTCTCCCAATGGACGGCGCGAGGGAAGCTGTAAAATAAAGGCTGATTGAGGACGACTCGTGGAAGGTGAAGACGAATACAAAGATGACAGTTGACGTCATCTCAAAATCTCAAATCTGCTCAACATGTGCACCTTAAATGCATATTTCAATTTTGAAGGAAACGCCTACAAGCACATCGATGGAAGCTAAATGGGTAGCTCAATATCAGGTACAATTGCAGATATTTACCTGCAAAAACTGGAAAATGACACAGTCATCGGAGACAAAATAATTCATCTTTGGCTTTGCTACATGGACGACGTACATGCTGCCATTGACAAGGATGCGAGTGAGGAAATATTGGAGAAACTGAACGGATATCACAAGAATATTCTATTTACATTTGAGACTGAAGATGTGTCTTCCTTTTCCGGGCGGTATGATTAAGGCTCACCACGGGTCGACCCGTGGGTTCTCCTGACCCGTACGGGTCGACCCGTTTCAACCCGCAACCCGTACGAGTTGTCCCGTTTCAACCCGTGACCCGTACGGGTCGACCTGTTTGACCCGTACGGGTTAATTGTTTTGAGAGCTCATGTAATAACCATTTTTTGCATTTTGGCCATTTGACAGAGGATGAAGCGTATTCATTTAAATTTCATATCACACTGCAAAATCTTAAAATTAAAAGCATTTTATGATTTTGGTGCGGGTTTTATGCTTGCGCTTTGTACCACAAAACCTTTTCTGCATATTTTTAAACATTTGCCAGGAATTAAACTGGTAGGCAAACAAATGTCAGAAGCTATTAAATCAATTTAGATTTAAAGTCAATATGACATGACACAAGTTTGAAGTATAAATTAGTTTATTATAAAATGGTTTATTTATGAAAATTAATGAATGTATTTTTATGCGTACTAGTAAAGGCGTTTGCTATGTTTCCGATATTGACCCATAGTGGCTCTAAGTGCCACTTTTTTGGGTTGGTGGCTGCCTGTTGGCACTTTGTGGCACTTTGGTGACACTTTCAATTTTCGATTTTGCGCAGGCGCGTTAGTGGACTTTACTGGCAC
>JAIUND010000764.1:0-53741 GCA_034699125.1 Gisinianus flammeolus
CCTGTATGTAAAAACGTAAGAAACCCGCTAATACCCGCTTTCGGTAGGGAAGGTCATCACAATAGAAAAACAATCATGACCATCAAATTCTACCCATTTTTCTGGGTAGAATAGTCCAAATAAGTCTTTATAATCTACTTCAATTTGCAAAGGCGCTTTTATTTTGCATCCGGCGCACTGTGTGCCGTCTGGAGCCAACATTATAGTTGAAGCTTTTTTGAATGAGGCCGCCAAGGATGTCTATTACAATTACCGTGACGATGTGCTGTCCAGGCCCTTCCACCAAATACGATGGTCCCCCTAACAAATGTCACACACCCACGCACACCAAAAACAACCACAAACAACAGAACAGAACAGAACATAACTGGTGTGAGCAACCACACACGAGCTCAACGGTGAGAATATATATATCGTCTCTTAAGTTCACAAAGGAACTATAATTATTTTCCTTAATTTCGTTGACCTGCGCCAAAGGTCAAACGGCTGGAGATGGAGCTTTGGGTCCTTCGACATTATTGTCGGCCATGACCTTTTCGGGTCACCCTGAATTTTTTCACAATTTTACCCACAAAGACGGACGCAGTAGTCGCATTTCCGCAAATTAAGGAAAATCGTTATAGTTCGTTTGTGAACTTAACAGACGCTATATATATCAAAAATAATGAAGAATGTGATACATATGAATCCAAGATGTGGAGTTGAGGGTTGGATGTGCGGTAGCAGCCCACGACGATGCTTCCCTGCATACTTCCCCCCAAAACTCCGCCCCGAAATGTGGAACAGTGTTGCCAATATTTTTCTTGAATATAGCTCCCCCACTTATTGCCGTGTATACATACATGTTTTAATAATTTTGGTGTGTGTGTGCTTGATGTGTGCTTGTACTTGTGCTAGGATGCCGGGAAGTATATGCAGGGAAGCATCCGGGGAAGCATCGTCTTCGGCTGCTACCACACCATCCATAACCGCCGTTGAGAAATGAGGACATTTGTTTATTTTTTTTTTTTTATACCCCTGTCCCCTTGACAGGCGGACGGTCCCTCCGGCCCACTTAGATAAAAGCAAATGTTCCAATCCTGCACCGGAACATCTTTGTCGGGCGGGAATTCCTTTTCATACTCCCGACACGTGGTCAAGGAGATGGCGGGGATTTGAACATGCCGAGCTATACGAGCATCCGGATGTACCCCACCGCCCGTGAACGTATTTCCATTCCCCACGATCCAATAGTTTCCTATATATATTATATATAATCATTAAATGATACTAAATATATTAAGTGACATACCTATATTATATTCCTTGTCCTGATTTGAATTTCCCACCACATAAATACGATACGATATATATATACATATATAATATAGCCCATCGCTTCCAGCGACCCCAAAATAGTGTTTTTTTTTTGCGTATTCAGGCAACAAATTCCATTTCGTTTTCATTCCCGGTTCTCCTACTTCTATACTTAAAAGTCTTGACCTGACCTAACACTACTTGCTATTATATTTTCAATGCGCAAGCAGTTAATAATATGCAACAGTTCCGAAACTCAAGTACTTACAATTAACGAATTAAATCGACTACACAGATTGCCTGCTAAATCCGCCTCCTCACTTACTTCTCTCGACAGAACGCTGTAGCCAACTATTTTTCTCTATATAGCCCCATTTTTCTTCAAAAAAACTTTGGGCACGGTACATTATTGGAATCCACAAAAAAAGTGACTTTTTAGGGCGCCCCTCCTCTCGGTCACAAATCGAGAGGTACTTTGTGTCACACTTGGTCACAAATCGTGAGACTCCCCCCTCCCTACAACGTATGTACGCTAATGCATTTGATACGGGACTGAGGCCAATTCCCCTCGGTCACAAACAGAAAGACTACTGTCTTATCCTCCATTGAGGATTTTCAAATTTTTACCATTGCTTTTGGCCCCAGTTTTCGCGCCAAGTTCTCCAAGGATATCTCACATGGCGCCTTATTTCCAAGGATATCTTGCAAACATTTATTTTACTCATATTTTGAAGGATTTTGGCATAATAATTATTAAAAAAACGCACGAACGTCTGCAATTTTGCACACGTTCGTAACGAGTGCGTGTGGAGGAATGAGTACATAATACGTTTTGTTCGTTGCTTTATGCTGCTAGGAAAATGCTGATTACATGAGAGATTATGAAGTGAAAAAATGTATGCAATGGGATTGCGAGGGATTTCATTGCACGTATTATGTGCTCATTTCTTCAAACGCAATCGTTACGAAGATGTGAAAAATTGCAGACGTTTTTTAATATTTATTCTGCCAAAATCCTTGAAAATATGAGTCAAGTAAATGTTTGCAAGATATCCTTGGAAATAAGGCGCCATGTGAGATATCCTTGGAAATAAGGCGCCATGTGAGATATCCTTGGAGAACTTGGCGCGAAAACTGGCGCCAAAAGCAATGGTAAAAATTTGAAAATCCTCAATGGAGGATAAGACAGTAGTAGAAAGGCCAACTCCATCCCTTCGGTTGCATTCGATCACAAATCCAGAGACCCGTATACCCCCCACTCCTCCCAACCCTCTGACGTGGATTCCATTAATGGACAGTGCCTTGCCAACATCCTGAAATTCGAATTCCGTGACCTCTATTCCCCTGACCCCTCACTCGCTTTTACCTCAACCCCTGTACCCGTCCCTCCTATTTTCCTCCTTTTTTCTTTGATAAACTCTCCTTCTAGCCAAAACTTGCACTTCAACCACATTCGTTTTCAAGATGAATCAATTTGCCCGGAATCGGCTCAAATTCGTATTGAAGACTGTTAATTGGACTAAATCCGGGATTTAAAATCCCTTTCTCACCCCTCGCTTTTACCTAGTCATTTTTTTTTAATCACAACTAAAATATAAAAGCCCCGTCGCTTTCAGCCTGCTTACGCAATTAAAATAATTCGCTTAATTCAATTTCAAAAATAAGTCAAATTATATTGTCAAGTTTCCAAATGACTTTGTTTTTTTTTTAATTTGTCCAAAAGGACTTTTTAAATAAGTTCCTATTAATTTTCGCCAGGTTTTAAAAAAACGTGCTCATTTGTCACATTTCCTTAGCGACAAAAATAATTAATTGGAACTCATTTAGTTAATTAAAAAATATGTCCAAAAGTGTCCTTCGGAGGAATGTTTTTAAATTTTTGAATAGCCTTTGTTTTGTAAAAAAATAAAGTAGTCGCCACATGTAAAACTCTCAAGTCTATACGACTTGTAGTTTGGGAGATATATAGTGACAGAATATGAGTTAGACCGGCAGAAAAGTATATAGCAAGATGAGCAAAACCACTTTTTTGCATATTTATGGACAACAGAACATGGAGAATATTTTGGGACAAGTTTAAACCATTTTTACTGACTAAAAGTAATTTAAAATTGTCGTTAAACTTGCCCAAAAATTCTAAATTAAAGTAAACCGATGATTTGTGTTTTTGCTCTTAAATTTGAAATCATCGAGAAGCTAATTTACGCGCCAAACAGCCGAGAATATTCAAGGCGCTATAACTCTAAAACTAGGTATGCTCATCTTGCTACTTTTCTTACGGTCCTCTCCATATAGTTTGATTTTTTGTTGCTTATAGTCAGGGACGTTCAATCGCGAAAAACGCGAAAAAGTGAACTTTGCATTTTACGGTGTGAATGTCTATATTGGCGGTCTTAATGGCACTCTTGCGGATTCATTTTTACAATAAAAAATGCTAAAAAAGCGAAATTTCATCACCAATTGCTGAAAATGCTAATATTGAGCGAATTTCGAAAGAATAAAAGCAAAATATAGCGATTTCTCACTTTTCCCAAGTTGGACGGCAAAATGTGAGTTTCCAAGCGATGATTCACGAGCCAGTGCTACCAGTGCTACTTAATGAACTGTAATAATAACAATAATGATATTAGATCTAGCTAGGTACTACAAGTGAGAAAACGTTTTACTGACCATGGGTGAATGGACGAATATTATATGTTAAATAAAAAATACCTGTCCACCAATAGTAACAAAGTAATATCTAAATTATGTGCTGCAACAGTGCAAATGACATAATCGAAATGAATAAGAATTAAAAACAATTTCAATTCAAGATCATTAAAACCCATGCAACAAGAAGTAGATTTTTAAGAAATGAGTTGACATCAAATGAGATGAAAATAATTCAGCAACTAAGAACGGGTATACCCAGAGTAAAAGTAAAAATCGAATTACTCGGTATCTGGAGATTATGGGACAATAATAATGATAACAAAAATACCACATGTCACTTGGGTTCATGTGGAGAAGATGAAGACTTTTATCACATAATTTTCAAGTGTAGCAAACTTAAAGATTTACAAAAAAAATCTCATCAAATACAACAACGCTGATATTAATAATGATAACTCCTTAATTCGCCTTTTTAAGAAACCTGAACTAGCCGACTTTAAAAGTATATGTAAGTTTTGGCTAAATTTTAGTTACATAGGAACTCAATTAAACATTTAACTTAACTTTAACTTAGCATCTTAAATTTTTAGTTATTAACATGTAAACAAATGAATTCACAATATTCTACGATATATGTAAAAAAACAAATCGTATACAAGGGCCACATCAACCTTAAGAAATATTTATCTTATCTTATACATCTATAAGAATACCTCCCGATATAGTCTAGTTGGATTTTGACTCAGGCACCCCGCGGGTTATTTTAATTGACAATGTTTTTTTATTATAATTCTTTCAGGTTTTGAGCAAGTCTTCTTACAACTAGTAATTTTCTTATATCTTGTAAGATTGTAGGGTTTAAAACCGCAGTCTGTTTGAAACCCTGTGTGCAAAATTAAAAGTCAATTTCTCCGATTTCGTGTTTTTTCCGAGAGATTCAAAGGTTCGAGACCTTTTGGGTTTTTAAGTTTAAAAAACTACATACATACGGAGAATCAAACCAAGATTTCCCGCTGTTTCAGCTGTTTGCAGATTTTTACGGCACAGAAAAGGTGGAAGTTCCGAGTTTAAAATAGAGATTTGACAAAACCGAAATTGTGGGTTTTCCTTTTTTTCTGAACGTGATTTTGAACAATTTTTCACTCATGAACAGAAAGAAAATTGGGGAAAGTAGTGACGGGCTAGTTTTTTTGAATTTGTGTTTTCAGGCCATTCATATGTAGGTATCTAGCGCTCACTTTTTGTGTACACTGTGTGGGGACCACATGGATATTCGTCATTTGCGTCTACGCAATTTGCAAAACGTGTAATTGATTCGACAGATGTGGGGAAAAGTTTGAAGGAAAACGTTTCAAATTGAATATGCAGTTAAAATCGTTAAAATATAGAATTTCATTTCATGAACAGATGCTCCTTAAAATGACGCATTTAATTCCCATTTTTATTAACTAGAATTTCAAATAGACACATTTTTAACGATTGTTCTACAGTACATTTTGGCTTTTTCCTCATCACTTTTTTGGGGTATAAAAGCTACTAGAGGATTCTCAGTTGGCATATACGTTTTCCTCTCATCTGCGCTCTCGCGCTCAATCACAATCTCATTTTCCAAACAAACAAAGCTTCAATATTTATATTTCTTTCTTCTTTTCCTCTGTGATTTTGTATAGTAAAAATGCAATTTGGGCATTTTTTTTGGCTGTTGTGTGCATTTAGTGGGTGCAAGGGGACCTCGGCCATTGCGCAATGTTTGAGGCTTGCAAGCCGGACCCGTGGAGGCGGGACTGCGAGGAAATGTGTCTGAAGATCATCCTTCCAATTGATCTGAAATACAGCTTTTGTCAAGCCATCATTCCGGATGCACATGACGTCCGGTGCATCTGTCGCCGACACAATGAGTCCTCGTCAGAAATGGGCATTTCTAATTTCCCTGCCACCACTCCGTCAGTTTGCATTCCATATATATTATACTCACAATACAATGAAAAGAATCTGTTCATCGCGGCTATATTATATTTCAATTTATTCCCTGTGTAATTTTGTCCATATAAATAGGAGCAAGTTTTGTGCGGAGAAGGAAATGTTTGCCTGTAGGGCTTTTTGCCTGGAGTCGATCGAAGGGAGCTACGTGGGATGAAACCATTTATCCTGGGGAAACCTTTGCTTTTGTGACGGCCCGAATATCTCCACGCCATTCCCTTTTGGGCATCACACACTCAAGTCGTGTATATGATGTAATCCCTCGCGGATGATGACGGGCCAACTCCATTCAATACAATATATATACAAAGGCCTGCAATCTGTGTTCATATATACGCATTTTGAAATCATTTGAGTTGAGAAATGGGAAAACATGAATTATTCACACATTTCTATTATGTACACACGATATACCTTCTATATGTATAAAAACACATTCGAAATAAAATCCGGATTGTTTGCACACAGTTTGTACACTATATAGACAAGTCATATACTTATGATTTTTTGAAGGGAGGTCTGGATTTAGAACAATGCCATTTGGAAAATGTGACTACCATATAAGCTGTAATAGAACCCCTGGGGTTGTATTTGAAAATGTTATATAGAACCTCCGTGGGGAACGTGAGAATTATGTATGTACGACCATGTATTTTAAATGGGCACAGGATTTAGTCTCTGCAGACCTGGGGTTCTATAAAAGAGTGGGGTTCTATATAACAGCTTATACGGTATATAGCGAAACACTGAGCGTGTTTGAAGAACTGTGGACAAACTGAGTTTGATCAGAGAACTTGAATTGAACATGGCCCATGGCCCATATATACACCATTTGAATTTAAAAACTCCCCCCAAGATTTTTTGTCAGCTTATAGGAATCCTCCGGGTTTCCTTCAATATATATATATTCTGCGTTTGGGGTCAAATGATTATTGTTCGTTTTCGACCTTAATAGACGATATATATAGATCGAATATTGATCGTTTTCCATCCAAATATTTTGGTATAGGTATATACAAAAGAAATATCAATGAAAGTCTCTGTATGAATTTTCCTTATAGCTTGACTTAATTGGATCTATATTAATATTTAGGTGTTCGTATTTCTTTTTGTAATTTGTAATTTGTACTTGTATTACTTGTTATTTATTGGGGCGGTTTTGTCTTTCAATGTCTTATAGGTATATACAGATAGTGTTTTGCTTGTATGTAATTTATGAGGATTCCCTTGGAATTCAACTGAGATTCTCACAGCGTCTCAATAACCACACATCAAATGATAAATACAGATGTATATAGTCAATCAAGGAGCTTCATCACTCATCAACATCATCAATATATATACATACGCTCCTCTCATATATAATATATTACTCTGTCTGTCTGTGTTGTTCTTCTCTCTGTTTCACCCCATAACTTTTGATCACTTCTTACCACTCATTAATTCTCAATTCATAATTAACTAATTTTTACTCAGGATTCTCCTCTTTAAATTAAGATTCTTCTCATCTTATCCACTTTTTTACCCCTCTTTTTCTCATCATGTACACATAATTCATATAATATAATCATGCATCTATTATATTATACGAGCACAAGGTCGTCATCTCTCTCTCTCTCTCTCCACACATTCTGGCCACATATTCATTGTTTTGTTTGTGCTCCGTGCGCTCTCACATTCATTTTCATTCAATGTGCAATGACGATGTAAGGATTTTGGATTGGTTTTGTGACGGAGTTGGATGATTCACGAGATTCATTTCATTCCTCTTCGCATCTCTGCTCACTTCACTTCACTCAATTCACACGTCTTTTCTTTTTTGTCTTTGTCCACACACACACACACACACAAAAGGACAAAATCAGTGGAAAAATCAGAGGAGGAAAATGTTGTTCGGATTTACTGGGAGGATTTGGGATTCCCGCCCATCCAAACTTGCGCTCGCCTTTGGGCTTTGTATGATTGGAGCAGCGACTGTCAGTGGAGATTACAACAATAATAATAATAATAATAATAATCACAACAACAATGGAGCTCCGTTAGTTCAAGTCCCAGTGCAGTCGTCGACGTCCGTTTACGGTCCTCCAGGTCAATGGCAACCGTCGTCAGCACCAATCCTCACAGGGATTGACCTGACCTCACCCCAAGTCAACTTGGTCATTCCTCAGCCACAGCAGCAGCAGCAGCATCAGGGAGGATTTCAGGATCACTATCAATATCAATATCCAAATGAAGGGCAGCGCTATCTCCCGCCTACAGTTTCAATTCCCATCACTCCAACTCCAACTCACAATCAGCTCTCTCAAAAGTATGGCGTCCTTCCAGTGGCCGTCTATGGCGTCCCACCATCACAATATCAACAATCAGATGTGGGGTCGATTTCGATGTCGATGGCCTCGGCGGCCAGTTGCGGAGCGGACTTTGAATCCTACAATGAGCGTTGTTGTCGCTGGAAGATTCGCTTGGCCAAAGGAGACGTGACAAGACTCCGCGAGCAAGGATTGATCGTTGAGGTGGAGAAACAGTTGAGCTGGACTAATGGCCGTTGTCAGTCCATCCCAGTTCAAAAGTCCCCGCCGCCCCCACTCCCCATCATTACGGAGCCCGCATTGTGCCGGCAAACGGTGGGTTGCTCCTGGGATGAGGATGACAATGGATTGAGAGGAGGTCAAGGTCAAGGTCAAGGTCAAAGTCAAGGTCAATGTATTTGCGAACGCATTTTCCCGCTCGTCCAACGCAATGGTAAGTCCATCCAAAACTCAAAACACATTATATTCTCTTTAATCGCAAAACGTTTTTTTTTGCTATTTTGCGAGAGCATTGGAATTTAAATTCGAAAACTCGATCGTGTTTTACGGTAATACAACACGATCGAGTTTTCGAATTTAAATTCAAATTCAAATGCTCCCGGCTCTTAAAACTTTTAGCTTTTAGGACTTTTCAAAGTCAAACAACAACAAAAATATCACGCATTAGATTTATCTCATTATTATTTTCTAATGCTGTAAATTGTCAATTGTAAATTTGAAATTGTAGCGGGAGGACATGGGACGATTTATACAGTACTCCATAAGCAAGGAAAGACCCCCACGAGAATTAATTAAATTGCAAATTAAATGTCATCCGCGCAGACCAAAAACAGGGGAGAAAAGGAGGAGTTACATAAATAAATACATTTATTCAGTGTTAAATTCAAATGAACTCACACACAATTAACTTAATCCACATAATAATATGTCAAATTTATTTGAATTTGAATAAATAAAACCGCACGCGCGCGTGCACGCGTTCAATTTCTTTCATTAATTAATTTCTTTCCATATCACATCCATCAATTATATGGAGTTGTGCACGGGAAAACCAGTCGAAGACGTATTTTCACTTTTTTGCATATTGTTATTTAGAAAAACGTGGGCTATTTTATGCAAACAGTTAGAAATTTGTAAAAAAATTGCAAGTACTTTTAATTAATTTACAAAGTTTATTTAAATTCAAACAAAATATATGATGATTTGTTTCTTGTGATTTTTCGAATTACAAAATCATAAGAAACGCCGTGGCGCCAAAAAGGAAAAGTCAAATATCTCGGCTTCTAGATCCACGTCTTCGACTGGTTTTTGTATTCACTTCTATACATATATATTCGAGGTTCGTGGTTTGAGATGTTGAAATGTTGAAATTTAAAAATTCCTGCGTGGGAATTTTCCGTTCCCCATATTTTCCTTGTTGTTTTTTGTTGTTTATAGACGTCGCGCGTCGTTTAGAGGAAGATTTCGGTGGAGGCGGAGGAGGAGGAAAAGTCCTCCTCGAGACGAGGGAAAGAAGTGACATTATTATTCCCGCTGAACGCGTTCTGCCCCAATTGTCCACTGTACATGCCCAGTCCGACGCCAAAGAGCGTTTGAAAACCCCCGGCGGTGATGGCCGTCAACACGTTGGACGACAAGATGACGAACGTGACGAAGCCGCTCACGAGCATCCCCACAATGATTTGAACTCCAAACTGAACGATGATAGAGACGATGGAGCCCACAATCGAGGCGAAAATGGCCGCAATCCCAGCAAAGAATGACAACCCACCCACCACCCCACCCACCGGGCCCCCAACTCCTCCCCCGCCCCCTCCTGCCGCATACGCAGCAGCAAGGGCCAAGGGAACCCGTACTGCTGGGAATGGCCTTCGATTTCCCGTTGTCGTCGTCATCGCCCCCCCTTGATTTGAATTTGAATTTGAATAATAACTGGACCACCCAGAAGTGGACGAAGGATATTGATCATAGTAATTATAATTATAATTATTCTGCCTCCCGGAAAATAATCTCCCATTTATTTCCTTATTCTCAGTCTTCTTCAGTCCGTTGTTCGTGCTGCTGCTGCTGGTGGTGGTCACTGCAAACTTTTCACACACATACAAAATCCATATGTATAATTCAAAAACAATTCCCGCACTTTGATTTTTTAACTGCGTACTTCTTTCATCCAATTTTATTCAAATATATTATTTTATTGCGAATAATTAAATTAAATATGAATCCCGCCCTCCAAATTGTTTTTTTGAAAGAGTTGGTAAAGGGAGAAAAGTTACCAACGAATGTGATGATGAAACTCACGATCACGACGGTTTAAAAGATGATGAGGCGATGAACTCACCACAATCATGATGATAATGATGATGATGGAGGAGGAGGTGGATTTGAATTTGTATTTGTATTTTTGGGGATTTCCATCCCAGCCGCAATTCCTTCGTCTTGACATATGAACCACAATTTTCTCAAAATTTCCCGCTTTAATGTGAGTGGTGAGATTTCCTTGAATATCCGAAGGAGGATACGAAAAAATTCCTATATACTCGATGGGCGATTCAAAGGCAAACTAAATTAAAAATAGTTGACGGTGGCTAGTCACTATTCACTATTCAAAGTATATAAACTCGGAGCAGATCAGTTCATCATCAAATCATGTGAGATGAGGGAAAAAGGAGATGTGGTTTACATTTACATTTGACATCACTGACCAACTTTATTGACATATTGAACGAACGAACGAACGTTCATTCAATTCCATTGTCAAATGTCTCAAGATACAGATATATAGGCAAAAGCAAATAGGCACTGACCGCAAGAGCAATAATAATAAGCAGCGAAAAAACCGGTCATGTGGCAGAGCTAATATATATATATACAACTGGATTGGAATACAAAAATTCTATATAGAAAAGTGGCTCTCGTCCCCACATATATATATACACACACAATCGCTCGCTCGCTCGCTCTTTAGTATACTCTTCTCTATATACACACTAAACTCGATCTGTACTTATTCACTCCGCGATCAAGGAGACTTTTCTTGATTTATAATAGTTAATAGTAAATAGCAGTGGAACACACAGCCTTGAATAAATTACTTTTCAGGCAGTAAAACAGTAAAATGAGGCTCTTTGATGGACAGAACGAGAAACCGGAAATTTGAGGGTGGAATCAGCATCATCAGGATTGATTGTATATATGGGATTTGTGGATTTAGATTGTGTGGATTCACAGACTTTTGAGTTTTGAGCTTGAGACTCTGAGAAACGTTGAACGAGCGAGTGGAATTGGAATTGCATATTTTTACATACGAGAAGACATTCAAGATTCATAACAATGCGGATATTGTTACATGTTACATCTTCATCTCTCTATTTCCTTTATATATATCGTAGTACATACTCACTCACTGTGTACGTATGTACATAAGTAAATAGGTGTAAACAAAGCATGATTTTCTGTCCGTCCGTCCGTCCATCTATAACGGTTTTCTGGACCATTGACCATTGACAAAGACCACTTGAATCAACCTCCTCCAAAGCGAAGATGTATGAAGTTCATATACTATCAGAACAATTTACACAACTTATATAGGGGCTGTCCATCAAAGGACTCCAGGCTTTTGGGTGGGTAGGGTTTGAAATGGTGACCTTATGTGACCTGTTTCTGGGTGTGGCTTCTATGGGTTCGTGACCAAAAATTTTCAAGGGTCAAAAGCTGGATATAAATCTTTAAAGGTCGAAAACGTTTTTTTTTTTTAGCAAAAGTGAAGGTTTGTTATCATTTCATTTTGTTAATGGCATGAGCAAAAGCACACTCCGGATTCTGAGCATTGAACGTACTGTTCTATTACATTACTGTTGTACTGTGGACACAGAGTCAGTTTGTATAGATGAAAATGATCATTTTCCGATTTCGCAGTTGAATGTGACTGACCATGAGTGAAATGTGGTTTTATAAGTATTTTTAAGAATTTTAGTTTTGCACCTGTTTTACATAGGGAAATTGAAATGCCAACTGAATCGTGTCCTTTTATCCTTTCTCTAAGTTAACTATGTATTTATTACGGGAAAAAAATAGAAAAACCTAGATCTTGTTTAATGCGCCGCGGTTCAACACATTTAATTTTTAATTTACTGCCTGCATAAATTTCCCTTCGAGTTTTTTTGTTGTTGCTTTTGTGAAGTATTTCTTTACAGTGGCGGTTCCAGGGTAAGGCCAGGTATCGGCCCAGGCCAGGCCTACCTGTAATTTTGACAGCCTACATTATAGATAAGAAGGGCTTTTCCCGGATCATAACTAATCACTCATTGATCGTGAGTTTCCTTTTGATATTCCGTGAAAATTCCCTTGAGTCAAAGTTTGTTCAAAATATTTCTGAGTTTCTCGAAAACGTCAACGGTTGCATTGTGGGTTTGACATTGAAATCATATGCATATAGACCTTGATTAATAACAACAATTATTTTTCGTCCTACATTTCGCTTTCCAAAAGTGCCCACCCTTTATTTTTTTCCCCTACAACATTTCTTGTCTCAAAACATTTAAAAGTGGACATGACTGGCAAAATGAATCTGTATTAATGAAATGTTTGGCTGACTTAAATAAGTGATTCCTATATTTATATGCGAATACAGACCAAATACCATACAGAAAATCCAAAACGTTTGATAGGGAGAGGAAATTCATGATGCAACATTTTAGAACAAATGAGAGATTTGAAGGGTATCAAGGAAATGTATCCGGTCATTTTCAGTTGCATTGCAATTTTAACATGCTGTGAAAGTGAATGTGAAGCGAGAGTGGCTTCAAGCGTATGTGAGCATTGTGAGCGAGTTAAAAGCGAGAGCGAGTGGACGCGGAATTAACATGGAGTGCCATAAGCAACAATGCATTTCCCGTTCGTATATAAAACTCTCCACTGTGATTTTCTTTCCCATCGGATTTCACCCATTTTTTGCAAGCCATAGGTAAGTCATATGTCGAAAACACAACCATGTAGAAAAATCGTCGAATTTTGTATCATTTCAGCATTTGCGTAATGTTAATTAAACCAGTCAATATGCAGCTGACGGATTCCCAACTTCCAATTGGCAAGCAAATGGTGATACATGCATGTGGATTTTGGTATGGATAAATATAATTAATTCACAATAAAAGCTCAATTTTGTATTTAACTTGTACTTTATGCCCGTACAACTTCATAAAATAGACATGTTTAGAAACTTTCACTAGATAAAAAACTGAAAAAAAGGAACTTACACTAGGTAAAACTGCATTTTAAATTTGGGCCTACCTCAAAAATTGGTCTGGAACCGCCACTGTTTCTTTATTATTTAGGTATAATATTAGTTAGTACCTAGAAACTATATAAAAATGAGCATTTTGTGTCGGATTCACATGAATTCTATATAGATTTGGAAACGTTCTAAAAATATATTGTGGATTTCAAGGGCTTCTCAGATTTGTGACCGACCGACTGTGGCAGATGGTGTATGGTGTGGTGTGGGTGGTTGGGGTAAACTGTCCCATTTTTTCCGGAATCCTTTGATGAAGAATTCTTACAGCTATATAATTTAAGTATTAGCTACTTGACGACTTTGTACAATTCCCGAATGGAAAGGAATGGCATTTATTTTGTTATTGTTATTATGATTGTTACCCATGAATGATTACACACATATTTAGTACACATATAAATAAAAAATAAAATGATGGGGAAATTGCTGGCCTTGGACATTCAGAAGGAACGCTCTTCTTGTCCATTCGATTTAACTGAAAGGATCTTGACTCAAATTGTCAAATTGTCAAATTTAATGCATGATGATGTGCTTTTAACGATATATGCATATATAAGGATGGATCGAGTCATGAGTTTAATTCAACCTGAGGTGGCTCATAAAACCGCTCATCCTTGCTCCATTTACTATAGATATTTAAATATTTATCTATACATATCGTTGGCCTAACGATTAGTAAAAAAAGAGCCTCAACTGATGTTGGCCCCAGAAGGCGCATACCAATATGACTTACACGCATATTCACCGTCTGGGGCCGGACATGAGTTGAGACTTTTTCGACTTACAATTAGGCTATCGATATACATAATACTCTTTTTACCTCCATGACAGCTCGTTATCCTCATCTTCATCTTCATCGTCATCGTAATCGTTATCGTTAATTTAATATGTGTGGGAATTTGGATTGTCCTAATAGTCATCTCTTGAGTTTTAGTTTTAGTTTTATGTCCCCACATCATAACTTTTATATCCTCTTTTCATTTTCATTTTCATTTTCATTGACATGCAGACTTCAAAGTGCTTTTTTATTGTCGTACATATAAATTCCAATGAATTCCCGCTCTTCAAATTCACGATACTCACACACACACACACACATTCTTCAAGTCTGTGTGTTTTGTTTGTGTTTAATAGTGGTATAATCATGATTGCGGTGGTGTGGTCGTTGGATTCAAATTTGCCCTCCTGGGGCTCGCAAATTAAATATATCGTATATATATATTCACATGTGTGGAAATGGACAATTGTCAATTGACCCAGATTTTCCATCAAAACTCAAAAATCTCTCGCTCTCTCTTCATTCGTGTGTGTGTGCGTGTGCGTAATGCACACACAATTTAAGAATGTGTGTCTGCGTTTCATATACGTAATCTCGGTACGTACCTGCATACTAATAATAATTAGTGATGGTGACCTACCTGTATAATTTAGTGGTTAGATGCTTAGATTATACGGACCCACGACGAGGCAGACTCTCGTCCTCTCCACATCTCAATCTCAATCTCAATCTCTCTCTTCATTATATGATTATGATTATGATTACTATGTGTGCTGGTCTGCATGGTGGATTATGGATTATGGATTATGGCAGACTCACACCAGGAATTTATATAATAATATATGTCCACACATGTGCTGTAATTCACCAAATTATCCCCACAATTGTTTCTTTCCTTCTTTCTATATCTTTCTTTAAATGTAGATACTGTGTTACTGTGTACAAACTACAAAGTATGTACAAACTTTACATCATTGCATATGTATATGTTGTATGTAGACAAATTGGGATTGAAATGAGGAAGCGGCCACAAAATTTAAGAACATGATTTAGTGCCTGCCTCCGCCTCCTTCCTTTTCCTCCTTCTTCTCATAACATATCTTATAAATATTATCAAATGCTAAATACAATCAATGACACAACAACAACAACAATGAAACAACAAGTGCAATGGGGAAATGCAAATGCAATGTCAGTATATATATATATATATATGTGTGTGTATACACAGACGCATTAAAAATATATATTCACCACGTCCATGTACGTCCATTCCACGTCCATTTCATTCCCTCGCTTATTAGTCATTGTCATTACCATTATAGCGTTAGAGGAAAAGGATTATAATGAAAAGGAAAAGGAGGGAAAGGGAAAACAACTTTTTTTCTCTCTATCTGTCTGTAATCTGTGAAATATGTGCATTGTAAATTATGGAGATTTACGTATTGCATATTGCGAGTTGAGATGACACGACGATAAAGAGATAAAGAGAGAGAGAGAGCTTCTCGTTTTTTCATTCACAGACAGAGAGAGACAGAGAGAGAGATGATCGCGAGCTACTATCTGTGTGTAGTATCTGTATTATTATTTGGCAATCCTCGTTCATCGCATTCGCATTCGCACTAGCATTTGCATCGTTTGCATATTAGGCATTGGATTAGTGTCTCCATAAAATCGAGGATTGAGGTGGACGGTCCTTTTCTTTGTCTTTTGCTTTGCTTTATACTTTGCCTCGTAAAATCCACGTGGAGTTGACGACTCTAAAAACCGTCAAATGACTTTTACATGACATGATGTGGTTGCAATCCTCCACCATCAGCTGTTCTTGTTCTTTTGTTCTTATATATATATATGCCTCCTCTGTCTCTTTCTCCCCCTTTCGTTCTCCTCCTCCTTTTCATTTCATCTGAATCGTGCTTCTCGTAATTGTTTTTTGTTTTTTTGTTATTCTTTGTGTTTTGGCTATGTGTTTTTGATTTTGATTTTGATTGGGGGAATTTGGTGTGTGGATATACAAAGTTGTTCAGTCTTCATCAGCCATTCGGTTCGTTCGTTCGTTCGTTAGTTGGTTGGTTGGTTCTTCACATACATTTTGACCATCGCCAGTGACAGTGACAGTGCACATGACGGACGGACGACAGGCAATCAGTGACTACATAAAAATATACAGATATAACGACTAATAGGCCAAGACCACAGGGATTCATTTTAGTCCGTTTTACGTTTCTACCTAAACGCTATATACACGCAGGGTAATTCAAATTAAATTAAATCCATTAGCACTAACAGTGACAATAAGTCCAGTGCCAGTAAATCCAGTTCATATATGTATTATTATTATTATTACAGTATATAGATATCTGTGTATTTTGGACGGAACATCGAATTGAATCTGATCTGTGTGAAATAAAGGGCGAAAATGGAGAGGATTGCCTTTGCCTATCCCATGGTGATGGGTTTGATTCAAATTTGGCGGGGTTTTACATGGCTCGTCATTCAACTAATTTCCACACCCCTCCGATCTCATCTCCGTCGACACTTTCAACTCATCGATATCCAATTAATTGACGACCCCGACGACCACGAAAATACAAATACAAATAAAAATACAAACAGCAACAACAACAATGATTCTGCACCGGAAACTGCAGATGCTGATGGAATGTCGAAATCAGCATCAGCATTAACATCAAATCCCAATAATAATAATAATAATAATTCAAAGGAGGAGAAGAAGGAGGAGACGGCGGATGGCGGGGAAGTCAAAGGGAAAGTCCGATGTTGGGACATGATGATTCACAATCCAAAGTTTTACAATCGGTTGGGCCAGGACGCGAGCCTTGGACTCGGAGAATCTTTTATGGATGGTTGGTGGGATTGTGAGCGGGTGGATGAACTCTTCTCCAAATTACTTCGGGGTCAACTCTACACCAACTTGATGAACCCCTGGAATCATTTCACCAATTATCTTCAATTCAATGTATTCAATCTCCAGACGGCTCAACGGTCCTTCGAAGTCGGCGAGAAACATTATGATCTCGGTGAGTCCTTCCTCCTCCTCCTCCTCCATTCAAATCAATTACTACATAAATAACAATAATAAAAGTATTTCCCGCCCATTTATTTCAAATTCAAATTCTCAAGTTGTTGTTTTCCTCCAGTACGGAATTTCGAATCCAACTCAACTCAAAAAGGCCGCCATGACAAAAAACAACCAGTGTTGTATATTTGTTTATGTTGGCAGTCTCTGGATTTCTTAAATTTCCATTCACTTTTGTTTAAGGATTTGAGAATCCCGAAGTGCCCTCAAAATCCGTAAACTGCCAACATAAACAAATGTACAACACTGATTTCTATTTTTCATGGCGGCCTTTTTGAGTTGAGTTGAATTCGAAATTCCGGACTGATTTTCCTAATGTTTTCTATATCATTTTTGTATAGGGAATGCTCTGTTCGAGTCCTTCCTGGACCCGTCAATGAACTACAGTTGCGCCTATTGGCAGGGCGGCGCGCCGGACCTCACTCGAGCGCAACAAGCTAAAATGGAGCTGATTGGGCGGAAGTTGAAATTAAAAGCGGGAATGCGCGTTCTCGAGTTGGGTTGTGGATGGGGCGGACTCGCCAAGTTCCTGGCCGAGACTCACAGCGTCTCCGTCCTTGGCTGTACAATATCCGTGGAACAAGGGAAACTTGCGCAGGAGCGCTGCGCGGGACTCCCTGTGGAAATCCGAGTGATTGACTATCGGGACATTGACATTCCCCTGAAAGAGGAGGAGCGATGGGATCGGGTGGTGGCCGTGGGGATCATGGAGCATGTAGGCCATTCAAATTACCGCGCTTTTTTCGGGAGGGTCCATCAATTGTTGAAGGAGGATGGGCTCTTTTTGAATCATACGATCGGGATTGATAATGATTTCGTTCCCGCCATCGAGCCCTGGTTCAATACGTACATTTTTCCGAACGGGATCCTCCCTCAACACACTCAAATCCCGCGCTCCATCCATAATCTTTTTACCATCGAGGACTGGCATAATTTCGGGCCGGACTACGACCGGACCTTGATGGCCTGGCATGAGAATTTCGTGAGGAATTGGGACGAGATTTCACATTTGTATAAGGACCCAATCAAGTTTTATCGCATGTGGACTTATTATCTTCTCATTTCCGCTGGTGGATTCCGCTCCAGACGCTATCAACTTTGGCAGATGGTCCTCAGCAAAAATGGCGCCTTGACCGGCGGGTATTTGTCCGAGCGCTAATATATATATTTCATTTTATTTCATTATTTTTGTATGTATATTCCTTTCTTCCGCCACCGCGCATTTGGATTTGATTAATTACATTTAACGCTCATATTTATTTTTTGCAATAGAGAGTTTGGTAAACCCGTCGTACAAAGAAAATGGTAAATATTTTCGTGGGAATTTTTAAAATTCCAAGTTAACATAACCAACGAATTTAAAAATTCCCACCAAAATATGTACGATTTTCTTTTTACGACACGCGACGGGTTTACCAAACTCTCTCATGTATTTTTGGATTTTGTATTTTGACGGGGAAAAAAAATAAAATGCTATGCGGTTTCGGGTTTTGTATTTTATATTTAAAAATTAAATATTGTGGTGTACAAAATTGAGCGATCCTTGATTTTTTTTGTTGTCCTGGTTTCAGACGAATTTTAAATTTTGGAGCGCGAGTATTTAAATGTAAACAAAAAATTCGAGGGAGGAATTCAAATTTCGAATGAGAAGCACGAAATTTTCCTTCCCTCGTAGAAATTATGGGCATATAATTAAATTCAATTCCAAAGCGGGGGGGACATTTGCCCAGTATATACTGAAAGTCTGCTCAATTCCGCTCGAAATTCAAAATTCAAAATTCAAAATTAATTATTTATATTATTGCACACATCCATACAAAATTGGAACCACAAAATTGTCCAGTAGATTTCATTGCTTTTTTTTGCATTTTGCACCTGCATAAAATTCAGCACCACACACATAAATTTAAATGACTTGTAAATTTTCTTGTGCCTGTCGAGGACCCGAGGTAAAAAAAAAAGAAAGTTTAAATTCAAATTCAAACATTACCGCCAATCTATATTATATTATATTTTAATGTATACAGTTTGAAGATGTGCTAATAAAGTGAAGATTTCAAATAATTCTAATAAAATGTTATATAGTGCCCGAATCTCCCGCGGAGTTGTTGCCCACCCGGACCCGGCCACAATTTTTTTGAAAGGGACCACGACACTTGTCCAAGGAAATGCTGGATTGGCTGCAAGACGAAGGTCATTCCCTTTCCCGCACATTTCCCTCCAAAAAAAGCCCGCCAAATTTCAAACATGAAATGTCGAATTGAATTGTCTCTCTGTACATATAGATTTGGGGTGGAGAGTCCGTGGGATCCCCCATCTGCTCCTGGTGTTCAAATAGTTCCCCATGCTGCCGGTTCCCGCCCGTAAGATGCCCACCCCCGCCCCCTTCCCGTCACGGTTTCTGTAGTTGCACACGATGCAATCCGAATCGCGCAGGTGGTTTCATCGTGAGGCGCTCAAATTACCCGGGCGGTAGACCTCAGTGTGTCCCTTTTGACGAGGGTTACCGTGATAATTGTGGCCGTTGTTGTTGCCCGGCAGGCTCTGGCGGTTTCTGTAGCTCGCCCTCTTGTCATTGTAATTGTTGTGGTTGTTCAAATTGTGGAGCCAGGAATTCTTGCTGTGATTTACCCCCGAAATGTTGCACAATGCCGGATCCGTTTTGCACCACTTGCGGTTGCGCCTCCAGCGCCTCTACGTGCTCCGTCCACTGCCGCCCTGCCTGGCGTCATAATGCCCTCAAGCAAAATCCTTACTGTCTCGAACCGCCCCCACTTCCCGCCAGATCCTTCCGGTAATTTTATGAGTCCGGATTTGCTGGATTTTTTTTGGGGGGGAGGGATTGCTTTTTTAAAAAAAAAGCGCGCGAAAATTATGCAACTAGTTTTTAATGGTGGTTTTTTGTGTGTAGGTACAAATGCTGGGTGAGTCAATTTAAAGGGACATTGGACACGAATCGTTGCCCATGTCGATATTCGTCGCCAGGATGTAATTTGGCACCTGACTGTGACTGCCAAGACTAAAAAAAAAATTCCCCGGGGAAAAATGTGCAGTTGTACAAATTTCCCGCGTTCAAAAAGACGGAAAAAACGAGTCCATTCTATAGTTTAAAGTACACCATATCTTTTTTTTGCATTTGCACTTTGAATTTTGAATTTCCCGCTAGTAAATTATTTGATGAAAGAATTAATTGCCTATTCGATTAAAATCGATCGAGTCGATATCTGATCGAGTCGATATCTACATATAATATATACAATTTAAAAAATTCCGCACTTTTTTTTTCAAACAGTCCATTCAAATTTGAATTCAAAAGCTCCGCCACAAATTCTTTGTTAATTGTCATTCTGTTTTGAGTGACAGTGACAATAAAATGTATTATCTCTCTATAATATAAGCAAGAGCGACAACAAAAACCCGCTAGAAACCGGAAAATAATCGGAACTTTGTGGATTCATTTCCCAATCAATTGTCCATAGTCCATAATGACTATATTTATGTGTTGCAAAGGCTCATTAGTGATTGGTGTAATTCTGTTTGATTTTCATTGTTGGATAATCTGAAAGTCGTTAACTATACAATAAAAACTAACACGCATCTCCATGTACATTCCGCTGTGTGGATTTCGCAACACAAAGAGCTAAGAAAAAACAATATATAAAAACACTTTGTTTTCCTCATTTCTTTCTCATATATATGTAAAGATTATTCAAAGATCTCTCGGTCAGCATTATACAAAAAATCATTCCAAAAATGGCTTGTAAAATCCTTGTCAATTTGGTTTTCCTCACGCTGATGTGCTTGATTATCTTTTCTTCGGACTGGACGTTCACGTTGGCCAGCAGGGAAATGGAGCAGGAAAATCAAATTCAACATCAAAATGTGAGGCGGCTCGTTCGAAGCAGTGACAAGTAAGTGATTTATTTTTGTGAATATTTTTATGAAAATAAATTATATGCATATGACAGACATATAATTTATTTTCATTTGTGTGTACAGCGTGAAAAAATAAAATACACAAATGACAAAGGAATTAAGATCCTGCGTTCATTTGCTGAGTGCACAAATTGATATTTTGATTAACTAAGATGTGAAATGTCAAAATTAAATTATTATAAATTTTTTATATGTATGTGTTTTAATACTTTTTATAGGGGATCTTATTACAGTATGATGGGCAATGCGGTTTCCTTCCAGAGAGGGCGCCTTAGTAATAGCAATAGTGACGTTCAATTCAATAAGTAGTACAGTTTTTTGTGTATTACAACGAATTATTATTTACTTCATGTGTAACGCGAGAATAATATCATGTGGATTTAATTGTCTTTTTTTTGGTGGGGGAATTTAAATTTTTAAACAAAATAAATGAAACAGATTTTTTTTTAGTGACACATCAAAAAAATGTAAGAATCCGATCATGAATTATTTGAATTAAAGTTTGAAAGTTTACAAAGTAGGCCGGGAAATTTGAATTCATTATTCAGTTTCGCATAATTCATAATTGCATATAATGCAAGAAAAAACAAGGCTTCAATTTCCCGCCTCTGCCAATTTTCATATTACCGGTGATGCACAATATATGAACTAAATTTTCTGTTTGAGAAATCTGAATGAGGTTTTGTTTTGTTTGGGTTTTATTCCACACAACTTAATTTCCGCATGCTTGATTTATCAAGGCAAAAAACGTAATTCAAATTTGTAATTGTCGAGTTCACCTTTGTGCTTAAAAATTAAAACTGATTCTCAGACGATTAACCACATGGACTCCCTTGAGTTTTCAGTCTCAAACCTCTGCTATATATATATGTGTTCATCATTCGTACTTTAAATCTTTTTCTCTTCATTAGCCTGTGATTAAATCCGACATTAAAAACCGAGAGATAAGAAATAAACTGCAATGCATATAATATATATATATATGGAAACTTTATGAAACTCTGGGGCATCCCGTCAAAATTCCTTCTATATACATATATATATATAGTATAGAATCTATACTAACCATTTTTTCATCATCCTGAATGAAGTCCGCGAGATTCAAGCGTAAGCGTCAAGTATTCTTGGGGGGGGGGGGTAGGTATTACATAATTCTTTCATGTCCCACAAGTAACTATAATACAATAAAGACAGAGTAAGTATATAGATATATATATATTTCCTGCATATATACACAAGTAAATACTTATACGATACATGCATGCATATATATATATCTGTATATCCTTGTGTATTTTTTTCATTTGCAATGAGCCAGAAGTCAAAAGAGGAATGCCAAATGTGCAAAAGTCGTTTAATGATTCTTTCTGTTTTTGCTTTCTGTGTGTGCATGTGCTTTCTGCTGCTATCGGTGTGTCGTCCTTTTCAATTCTTTACTCTCGCTCTCTCCAACAGTTTTCTGTTCCTCGGTTCCTCTATATTTAGATTTCCACACAGACATCTCTCTCTCTCTCTCTCGCTCTCTCTCCTATACTTTTACTTCCACACCGTGAGAAGAGAATAACACAGAAAATGTATACACTATATATATACACACACACATGCATTCCCATTAGAAAACAGGGTTGGTAATTCTCTTCTTCTCACTGTCTCAAAATAAATTCAAAATTCGTTTGTTTATTCTTATACTTTTTGCTTTTTTGCTAATATAATATAACAAACAGAAAAAAAATGAGTTGGATTTGAAAACAACAAAATGTGAAATTGAATGTAAATTGAAGGTCTCTCCCAAAATCTGTATATAATTCTATAAAACTTCCCGTCCTATCAGTGAGTTAGTTATAATAATAATATCATCGCATGTCTATAGCGAAAAAAAACAAAATAATATTTAAAGGATTTGAACTTTGGTATGGGTATATAGGTATACACACAATACAGAATATGTACATATAGAATAGAGTGATGTGATAGCCTTTCACTGATAGGAAATGCAATAAGTTTGAGAATATTAGCGAATCTGACTGTGACATGTCCAGACTTGTTGAGAGCATGAACGATTTTACTGTTGCCATATTAACGTTCCCATATAACGTTCGCTCTCGCTCTCTCTCTCTGTCTGATGCTTCTCCTTCGCTTTCTCGCGTCTATTATATTCGTTTTACATTTTGCACACACACAGACAGTCAAGAAGTGCGAAGAAGACGGGATTAAATTTAGATCATCATACGGAATCTTCTTCTTCTACTGACTTTTTTAGTCTGCTCCGGTTTTTACTAGCGTGAGTATTTATACAGCTATATAATTTCCCTTCAGTTTTTCTCTATATATTTTCTCATTTCTCTCTTTCTCTCATAATTGACTTAGGTATATTTAATTTTAAATTTGAATATAACTTGTATATATAATATCTGTACAAATAATATTAATAATAATAATACATATATATTTTATATAAGCCAAAAAAGTCTTTGTTTTTCTCAAGCAAAATAATTAACCTTAGAAATTCAAATTCAAATTCAAATTATCTATACATATACTATTAAATAACTATATAATATATATAACTTTATTACTATATATTGTATATTGGGAGCATAAACGTGTTGGTCTATATGGGTTTTCCCCTGTAATTGCTATATATTTATATATATATAAGAGAGGAAATTGTGGATTTTGCTCTCATTGTGTTGTGGTGTGTGATGTCCCTTTTCAAACCCCCCGAATTTTGACTCACATCTCTCTCTCTCACGTTTTTCCCCGTCAAAACTGTGTGTGTCGTCAACGGTCGTCAAATTTTTATATAAATCGTATATCTATATATAATATACTTGTGAGTGCTATGGGCAAAAGTTAAAACAAAAATGAGGGGAAATGTTCAATTTTCGTAAATCAAAATTCAATTCAATTAAACTATATATATTACTCGGCAGTCAGTTAATTGGACTGAAAAATGACTCCATGAAATTGTAAATTCAATTTACTATATATAATAATGTATAAATTGTGAAATCGTACCTATACAAACCAAAACAAATAAACGACAACAAATTCATTCATTCATTCATTTACCTGTGTCCATGAAAATGAAAATTGGGACCAGTGAACATAACATATTGTGATATATCAATATAAATACTGTTATGAAATTTACATGTATATTTTTCTGTGTGTGTGTTTAAATTGCGGAGAATTCAAAAGACAAAAGACAAAATACACGAAACGACGAGGAGGACTTTAAAGTGGAAAATTGGTAATTAGTACTAATTATTAGTACATAGATATTTACCACATTAAATATACATATACACGCAGACACGCATTCATTGTAAAGAAATATGTATCGGCGAAGAGGCTCAGATGAAGTGGGGAATTCGTTGGAAGACTCCCGAGTGGACGTGGCTGAAATCATGGACTCGTCGTCCAATCAGAATCAGAATCAGAATAATAATAAATTAAAAAGTGGTGGTGTCTTTAGGAAATCCTCATCGTGTGAACCGAACAGTGTTGGTCCACATCCAACTCAACATCAACATCAAAAATCTGGTCATGGTCCACGTAAAAAATCCTTCACATCCTTCTGGACGAATTTATTCACCACCAAAACCATCCCAGAGAATCCGAATGGTAATAATGACGAGATCCTCACACGCAGTTCCAGTTTCGACAGTGTGAATACCATTTTGAGCAGTAATAGTTTTTCCTTCGTCAGCCCCAAAAAGTATAAAGGGAAACATTCAAAAGGGAAACGAATCCCGTTGACCATGACCATGACCCGGGACCAGCATCATCCACAATCCTCACAATCCCAATCACAGTCACAATTGTCCGAACAACAACCGATGAAACCGAAAAGGAAAATGAGTACATTGACGCGACTTGGAATGAAAATGGGTTTAAAATCCAAATACAATTTACAATCCTGTGAGTCTCTCCATCATTTACATCATTATTTGGAGTCCTCTTCCTGCTCATCGTTTACAACGGCCGTCAATTCCCGCTCGGGCACTCTCAACAGTAGTGGTACGAGTACTAATCGGAAAAAACGGAAAGCACCAACCCTCCCACCCCCACCACCTGTCATTAAACCATCACAACTAATTCAACAATCTGATGATGCTGGTCCATCCACTTCATCCCAATCTTCTTGTTCTCCTAATAATAATGATAATAATAATGATAATAATAATGTTTTGGTGCTGGTTCCGGGTTGTTCCAAAGCGAATGTGAGGATTCCTCCTCATAATAATACGACTGTAATTGTTGAAAGACAACTTAATGATGGACTTGATCATGGAAATACAAATACAAATACAAATACAAGTAAAGAAGTGAATGGTGAGACAACTTCATCAAATAATTGCAATTCAAATTCAAATTCAAGCTCAATTTTAATTGGTGCAACGAGTCTGGATTTTGACTCGCCGCCGAAGGTCAATCCACGACTTGAACCGTTCAAAATCACGGCGTCTCATCGTCGTTGTTGGAGTGAAGGAGGCGATCATCAAATTACGAATAGGAATACAATTAGGAATACATTGTCCAATTCCAATACACTTCGAACCAAACATCATGTACGAGGGAAAAGACAAGCACCGGCTCCACCAAATCCATTCGGCGATCCAGACGCACCGCAACAAGAAACACAAGAAGAAAACACAACAAAAAATCCGTCTGCTGTGGTTTCTCTTCCCGTTTCGACTCCTCATCCGACGACGACGACGACTGCCAATCCAGCAAATGTTCATGTTCACGCCGTTCATGCTGCAAATCCACATAATTCTACTTGTAATTCTTCTTTGGCGTTCGTGACTGTGCCAAATTCCCCTCAGTCAAATTCAAATTCGAATTCAAATTTGAATTCTCTTCTTGTTGCCGCTTTTCCTCCACCTGCCGCTGCCGTCTCCTCGCCTTCGTCATCCACTGTGAATGTTCTTTCATTAGCACCGTCAGTATCAGTATCATTAGCTCCCACAGCAGAACAAGAAGAAGATGAAGAAGAAGATGAGGAAATGACTCAGAACATTTTAAATTATGAACAAGAGCAACGATCACTGTCAATGAGTGATGGAAATGGAAATGGAATAGAAGAGGCGGTGATAATAATGGCGGGGAGTTCGAGACAAAATAATAATAATAATAATAATAATGGAATTAGTAGTGAAGCAATTGATGAAGCCCGGAAAGAATTGAATGTTCTCATGGCTGCGGCTGCTACTGCTTCCAATACTCACCCGAATCACAATCACAATCCGAATCCGAATCAGAATCACCCAGCACAAGAGGAAATATTGACGGATGAACAAATCAAAAAAATCCAATTGACACAATTGAAACGAGAAGCGGAGAAATCCCCATTAATGTTTCTCAGCAGACCACCCAAAACGACGGGGACGGGGAAAGATGTAAAGAGTAATAAAAGTCATTTTAGTTTTAATTTCAATGGGAGCAGTAATAAAACTGGTGTGAGTAATGCGAATCGGAATTCCCTCACACCAACACCAACGCCAACACCAGAAACACCAGCAGTCTCACCTGGTATTGATGAGTCCACGTCTTCCATCAGCATTTCCCCATCCTCAACCAGTACCAGTAGTAATTTTAATGGTAGTGGGAATTCCTCATTATCATTAGTTAATTACCCCACCGCGTTCCCCACCACCACCCCCACTAAAATCACTCCTAAACCGTGGTATAAAAGGAGTCGGATTGGGGGTGGGGGTGGGAGTAGTAGTAGTAGTTCATCAGCCGCCTCCAAAAAGACGACGAAACCCCTCCTCAAACCCCTCTCGAGTATGACCAAATTCTCGGACATTGATCGAGAAGCGGGGAGAATCGTGGAAGAACACAAACGACGTTCCGCCGAGGAATCTTACAATGAAACGGCTCGAGACCTCATCACCATGTTCAATCAATTCAATCGATCCCAAATCATCTCCAATAATCATATGGACATGGATGAGGACCAAGCTGAGAATACAGCCAATGAAACTAGTGAACATAACCATAATAATAATAATAATCTGGTGATTAATAATGGTAACGATATGGCTTCAATTTCTACTTCTCAAGCAGTAGCACCAACAATAGCAACAACACAATCTTCATCATCCGCATCCGTCTCCACAGTGATAAGTTCAATTTTAACAGGCCTTCCTCAATCATCCGGGGCCATCTCCAAAACTAAATCCACCACCACCATTTCTTCTGCACACAAAATAAATGGAAATGAAAATCCTTCATCATCATCGAATCCCAATGGAAATCCTGTACCTGAGCCGTCCGAAACAACAAAGAAACTGGCAATCGTTCAACCGCAGTCGTCAAGTCGTCCGAGGACGTCAATTCCAATCACTCCCAATTATAATTATTCTAGTCAAATTAAATATAATAGCAATGATCATCAAAGTGACATTGGCGCTGGATTTAAAAAACCCAATTCCAGTGCCATTGGAATTCCTGCGACAGCAACAACAACATCTGCACCTGTGGTATCATCAAGTTTCTCGTCAGTTTTTAGTAAAAAAGAGGATTGGACCTGTCCAAGATGTACCCTCAAAAACTTACATTGGAGATTAACTTGTGAGGCTTGCTATTACAATTACAAAGCGGACTCGTCTGTTCATAAAATCTCTTCTGTATTTGAAAATAAAGCCACCTTAATTCCATCCTCAGCATCATCATCCTCATCTCCAATTAAATTACCATGTAAGACTCCAACGACAACGACAACGAATAAAGCTGTACCCACGATTGTACAAAAAATTGACAATAAACGAGAGGATAATAATAATAGGAAAAGTGCGGGAGTTGAGTCGTCGAGTGCGAATTCAAATTTGAATTCCAGTGTCCCGTTGTGTGAGAATTTGTTGAGTCAGTTGCCGGCCAAAGAGACGTTGGGAAGGGACGGGAAACTGGTGGGCATGAAACTACATGAGCAATTTCCTCATCAACATCATGATTTCTCGTTAGACTTTGGAGAGGAATTGGATATTGTGAAACTACGAGAGGCTCGCTTAGCTTTCTTTGACAAGACGAATTTATTGAATTTGAATTTACAAGAAAAAGAAGAAGAAGAAGAAGAAGAACAACAACAACAACTCCTGGATGAGCCAAATAATTTAGCTGGTGACAAAATAATGAATGATGCTCCTCAGATTCATAATCATAGAAAAAAGAGTAGAACGACGACGACGAGGGAAATGGCAACAGTGGAAAAGAATAAGAATAAGAATAAGGAATTGAATGTCTTTTCTGATGATGAAGATGACTCCATTGATGCTCTCCTACAAATCCCAAATTTTAAATCCATTAATATTCCCAACCATCATAATAATAATAATAATAATAGTAACTCTACTCATCCAACTCCAACACCAACTTCATCTGGATACACAATAACTAAGGACAATTATGAGGATTATGAAGTGTGTTTTAATAGCACCAATGCGACGGATTTGGATTTAGATGTGACAACAACGGGGCCACGAACGTGGAATCCATTACATGTGAATCGTTTCCGGCCGATGCTCGAGTCCATTTTAGAATCCTCAAATGATATTTATTTACGAATTGAACCGATTTACGAAAATTGGAATCACCACCAGCACCACCAACATTCTCCCCATAATAATAATAATAATAATAATAACAACAATAATAACAACAATAATAGCAATAGTAACCACAATAATGGCATTAGAAGACCTTGGGCCAGCACGTTTATGCGCGAAATCCAGATGCATGGTCAGGAATTCCCGCATTGTTCACCCACTGATAATAATACCAATACCAATACCGATTCCTCATCTTGTTCAGAGTACGAAACCATCAACAGCAACAACTGCAACAACAAAAACATTGCTGGGGAGCCCATTCAAATCCAAATCCAAATGGATGGAAAGAATCGAGCTCCGTCGCGACGACACAGCAGCAGTCATCATCACAGTAAACAACAGAACAGTAATAGTAATGAAGGGGATGGAAGGAATAAATACACGGTGGAGGACTACCGGAAACTTGGGGCCATCCCGAAGGATTCTTACTACGGCAATTTCCAGTCAAATTCAAGGGACGGCGGCTATGCTGAGGCTGAGGGCAGTGAACATCCGAGACGCCATAGCAGTCATAGTCATACTCGTCAGCATCCTCATCCTTTGTCTAATGACGTGGACAAATCTAATGGTAGTGGTAAGTACATATGTACGAATGTAAAAGAGAAGCATAATAATTATTATTATTATTTGAACGAGTGCACGCTTCCTTTTTCCCTTTTCCTTTTTGTTCTGAGTAATGAATGAATGACGTGAGACACTTTTCTCTCTTTTTTTTTTGGTTTTCCCCCGATCCGACGTGTGTTTTTATATACTGTTTTGTGTCTAGTGTCAGGAAACTCTGGTGACTTTGGAATGGGAGATGAAACATTGGCAGTGAATAAACTTTTGCGGAAATTGGAATGGGCGATTGCCAAAGGAGATCATCTATTCGCTGCGAAACTTGCTCATGACTTGGCTCTCCTCACAGTTCAATGTAGGCTAGCCAAAGGAGACAAAACAAATCCCATTGACATTGCTCCTCCACCAATTACGTAAGTTTCTCATATATACTCATATAGAGACAGTGAATCCTTATGGAACATTTTTATGTATATGATGATTTCCTTGTCAATGCTTAATTTATTGGGCATATCGTCTATTACGGTCGAAAACGAAGGATAATGATTTGGCCCCAGACGCAGAATATGCGTTTGCGCATAAGGCATATTCTGCGTCTGGGGCCCAATGATTATCTCTCGTTTTCGACCTTAATAGACGATATACTTAATATTATGTATAGAAACATAGAATATCGTATTTAATTGTATATACATGTGTATATTTTTGTTGTTAAAGGTGGACATTTAGAGTTTATGTGGAAGATCGATTTATGCAGCAGGGTCCATTTCTTGTACAGGTACACAACAATGGATTTATACACCTAGACGACTAGAATACATGCAATTTAATTGAGAATGTGCACAATTATGAATTACATGTTGGAAATATTTACAAATGAAATGTATATAGGTGACTCCAGAAATGACGGTGCGAGAATTGAAGGGGAAAATCGAGACGGATTGGAATATTCCTTCACCATTTCAAAAGTAATATATATACTTACATACATATTTTAATAACGTATATACATTTTTTAAAAAATACCGACATTTTTTATTTATTTAACATCAATCACGACATATGTTTTTGGTTTGTCAATGGTAATATATTTATGTATTTTATTATACGTTTTTTTCGGTACTTTCTTGACACTGACAATGACAATGAGTATTTATTAAGTTGTTGTTTATTGTATTTATATTTATATTTATATGGTGTAGATGGATACTGGGAAGGAAAATCGGGGAAGATGATGAGCAAATATTGTCGGATTTTGACGTGTCCCATGACTCCATGGCATTTTTATACCTCGTGACTCCAAAGGAAGTTAATCAAGGACAAAGCCCGAGTCATCACGGAACTTGTAATTCCAATGTGAAGCCTCCACATCCACTACCAACATCACCACTAACGATAACTACTGGTGGTTCAAAAGGGAAACTTGATTCTCCTCCTCATTCTCCTCTAATTGTAAGTCCATCCTCCTCATCCTCTTTGACGATGACGCAAATGAATGAATCAGAAGATCCACAACCAGCCTATGAGAATTGTCAAGTGAAAAACCAGGAAATTGTACAACCCAAAGTGAAAATGTCTCGTCCAGGAATCACAAGTAAAAACTCTTGTCCAACAACAACAACAACAACAATTACTACTAATACTAATAATGGAGTGACTGATTGTGAGACTGAAGAACGCATCAAAACAACAAGTACTAGTCAAAGTCTTTCAAAAGTCCCGCCCGAAATAATTTCGTCCTCATCGAGCACCACTAAAATGGGGAGCGATGTCCAACTAAAAACAGTATCAAAAACAAAGACAAATGGAAATGCCACCGCCGGAGTCGGAGTCATCGAGAAAACTGTTTCTAATTCAAATTCAAATTCAATGACAACTGATGATAAAAAGGGAATTGTTATTGTAGGGAAAGGGAAAATTGGGAAGGAAACGGACACGGACACGGGGATAAGTTCTTCAAGTTCGAGATCATCCTCAGGAAATTTGATTAAAAAAATTTCACAGAAAACGCGGGAAATCCTTCAAGCTTCCACCAAAATCCTCCCTCCAACATCCTCAGAAAGTAATAACAATTGTCCTAAAATTGTTCGAAACAATGAATCTTCCAACTTGTCTGACAAAGGCAAACAACAACAACAACAACAAAATGTACCGCCAGTCCATAAATCTGCTCCTCTCATCATACCAATAAATACAAACACAACAAATGAAACTCAAATCAAATTGGAAACATCAAAGAAAATGAGTGGTGCGTTATTGCCAGAGTTAGTGCCCGTGAAACCAACGATTGAATTACATAAACAATCAATTGTACCAAAAAGCCGTGTAGTTAAAACTGAATCCGCATTGACAAAAGCGCCAGCTACGTCTGCTTCTGCATCTGCATCTGCGTCCACGTCAATTCCCACGACTTCTTCAGATCAGATCAAACCAAAGGTTTTGCCACCACCACCAGACAAAACTGGGAAAGTGAAAGTCAAAGCCAGTGAAATTAGTAGTAGTAAATCGCCCATTGTACATCCAAAACAAGTGTCAGTGTCAGTGTTGAGTAATAGTGAAAGTGCCGGGAAAAAATTGGGATCTTCCACTAGTCAAGATAAACAAATGTCTCTAGTGCCAAAAATACAACCAGTGAATACTAATAATAATAATAATAATAATAATAACAATTCCTCTCCACCAAATTGGAATCCAGAGCCGATTCCTACACGAAGAACGAAAAACGTAAAGTCGAAAACAGCGGAAAAGCCGCCGGCGGCACCAGTCACAATTTCACAAGCATCAGCATCCGCAGCAGCACAATCAAAGGGAAACATTGAAACAACTATTGAAAACAAAAACAAAAAAGAGGGAGGTAATTTTAAAGTGTCAGTTCCTTTACCGCCAAAATCTTCTTCTAAATTACCCGCCCCTTCTCAAACTAACAATCAGGGAGAACCCGTTTATGAGAACCCCATTTCAATTTCTAAATCCCGACTGTTAAATCCTGAGTCAGAAACACAAACACAATTAACGTCCGTGGATGATTCTCCGTCCAAGAGCAAAAACGAAATGCAAATTCCTCCACCAATCCCAGAAAAAAAACAGATTAAAAATGATTTCAAGTCTCCTCAAGAAATCCCAACGGCAACTAATATTGCAACAATTACAACTACAAAGAATGAATCATCATCCGTGCAGAATAATTTTAATATTCTTCCAGTTATGGATTCAAAATTGCCCCCATTCAAATCGAAATCTTCGACAGACACTGCATCCTCACCTTCCAAACATCCACTTTCACATCAAGTGAGACGGAAGACGGCCAATGACAACAATGTAGAAGATACACTAATTCAAGTGGCGGAAGCACTGAAAGCCACTGAAATTATACAAAACAAAGAAAATGCGGAGATGCTATTACCCGAGGTGTCCGCCGCCGCCGTCGTCGTCCTCCAGGAAGTTAAAATTGTTCCAGCAGAAAAAGAGATCCCTGAGCATGTGGATGTTGCTGGTGCGGGAGCGGCAGCCGTCGCACCTGAAAAAGAGGTAAAATAAAATCACGTATTTGATTTGCATATGCATATTCGTATTTGATATAAATCAAAATCATGTGATAACACATTAAATTGAATTTGACATGGACTTTGTACAATGATAATCATTGTTAATTGTTAATTGTTAATTAAAAGAATGTGTGTCTGAATGTCATTTGACGACAACACAGGATAATGTACAAACGTACTTGAAGATGTTGGAAATTATGGAGCAGTCGGATTTGATTGCGAATTCGCAAGAATTCAACTGCCCCATTTGTTTCTCTGTGATTCAAGTCAATGAAGGCGTTGTTCTTCGAGAATGTCTTCATAATGTGTGCAAGTAAGGATTTATATCCGTATTTTTATCCACTATACTATATTTGTATAAAATGTAATTAACCATAATAATATTTTTGTATATATTAGGGAATGTCTGATTGGTTCGATTAACTACGCGGAGGATCCGGAAGTCAAGTGTCCGTTTCGAGATGACAAATATTCATGCAACAGTATTATTCAGGAGAGAGAGATAAAAGCGGTATGTAAATATATATGTATACTGTCCATTCAAATAAAAATGATTATCGACTTAATTTGGAGTTGGCGCGGGCGACGATGTGATGTCCTTGGAATTTGGAAGCGAAACCAAGGTAAAAAGATTTTTCGCTTCCAAATTCCAAGGACATCACAACATCGCTGCGCGAAAACTCCAAATTAAGTCAATATAGTTATTTTGATGTGAATGGACAGTATACGTCATTAAATAATATACTAGAATATAGTCGAATGACGAGAAGTTTAATTTCAGAATAAAAGAACGTGTCTTACTCAAAGTGTTTACACTTTACACATGGATTATATTAGGTAATTTTGTGTTGTTCAGATCGTCCCTCCGGAAATGTTTGAACGTTATCTGACGCGCTCTGTCAAAATCGCTGAATGTAAAATATTAAATACATTTCACTGTAAGACTGCAGATTGTTCGGTACGTGAAACTGATTATTATTATTATTATTATAAAATTTTCCTTCATTGATAATTACATAGTAATTACAAATGTGTGGAGACAAATTGCCGGGGAAAATGGAAAATGGAGTTATATGTATATAAACGCGCTGTTTATTAAACACACACAGGGCTGGTGCGTGTTTGAGGATGATGTCAATATTTTTTTTTGTCCCGTTTGCAGTACGAACAACTGTTTGACTTGTCAGGTATATAAATATATGATATGAGAATTATATTTCATTATATGAAGTTGTGGATAAGAAAACCCGCCACATACCAGTATCTAGAAGTCGAGATATTCGAGTTTTCCTTTTGGCCGCTTTGGCGCCGACTGCGTTTCTCGATGATTTTGTAATTAAAAAAATCACAAGAAAGAAATCGTCATATCGTCTGTTAAGTTCACAAACGGACTATAACGATTTTTCTTAATTTGCGGAAATGCGACGACTGCGTCCGTCTTTGTGGGTAAAATTCTGAAAAAATTCAGGGTGACAGAAAATGGCAGACAATCATGTCGAAGGACCCACAGACCCATCTCCAGCCATTTGACCTTTGCAGCAGGTCAACGAAATTAAGGAAAATAATTATAGTTCCTTTGTGAACTTAACACACGATATATATTTTGTTTGAATTCAACTAAACTTTGTAAATTAATTAAAAATATTTGAATTTTTCTACACATTTCTAACTGTTTGCATAAAATAGCCCATGTCTTTCTACATATTAATATATTAATATGAAAAAAAGTGAAAAATGGTATGTGGCGGGTTTTCTTATCCACAACTTCATATGTTTACATAAAATCCAAACAAATCATTCTTGTAATATAGTTCTGTGGCTTTGGCTTACATACCAATGCATTTTCTGTGTAATAAATTCACACACAGGCAATACATGAGAAAGTGGACTGTCAGCAGTACCAGCGACAATTAGCAATCGATTCTGAAACAGGTCAGTGGGCGCATAACAAATTAAAGCAATGAACGTTTGCGGTATAAATCAACGTTGATTACCTGTATATGTTTTACTGCATGTTTGTTAATTGCCCATTTTATTTGTGAACACACACAGATGAAGATGCCAAAAGTTCCAGAATATTCCTTGAAGTAAGTCAAAGTTTGCATGTGAAATTATATTGTACTTGTATATTTCCTAATTCAGTATACCTAAAATCTAAATGAATTACGGATGTAATTATATAGCAATGCGATTACACACGTGTTCACAATAGTTATATGCATTTTTAATTGTTTTTTTTGTAATGTAATATTAGACAATGATTTCCCGTGGGGAGGCGCTTCCTTGTCCTTCATGCTCGGTGGTAATAGTCAAACGGATATGGGGATGTGATTGGGTTCGTTGTTCCTACTGCAAAACGGAAATATGCTGGGTCACCAAAGGTCAAGGACATTCATAAATACATATAGTCCATCAGTACCTATACTTTCAAAGTTGATTCATTGATTCTTTCATATTATATTAAAATGATTTATTTATTTATCAAATTATAAATAGGTTTTCGATGGGGTCCTGCGGTAAAAATAGTTTTTTTTTTCGTTTATGTTTATTACATATCAAAAAATACATGCGCGCGCAATATAATTGTTTTTATTGACAATAAGAGTAAATATCGATGGCCTCATTAAAAAAAGCCTCAACTAATGTTGGCCCCAGAAGGCGCATACCAATACGCGGTACACGGATATTCGCCGTCTGGGGCCGGACATTAGTTGAGGCTGTGGTTTGAATTTGAATGATGCCATCGATACAAATTGTTTACGTCCCGAATATATATAGATGAATTAATTAATTAATTAATTGTCTTTCTGATTTCCTTCACACATCAGGGAAAAGGTGACATTTCGGGCGGATGTAAATGTGGAGTGAAAGTGATTGGAGGAGTCAACGTCAAATGTCATCCAAAATGTACCTACTGTCATTGACATCATCACCACAATAATGATTTAATTACGACTAATTATCCAGTATCGATCTACCTTTTAAATTTTAACTGTTAATCCACATTTATATATTTACTATACAATTATATAAACAAGTCATATTGTTAAAATGTATAATGAAAATTTGCTCACGTCACTATATAAATATAAATAGTAAATATATACTCTTTATAAATGTAGTCATCGAGTTTTAGTCAATTGAATTATGAATGATATAGTGTTCTATTTTGAGGCTTTAACACACTGTCCATTCATATAGAAATGATTTTTGACTTTTTTTTTTGGATTAAACGGAGCGACGATGTGATGTCCTTGGAATTTGGAACCGAAGAAAAGCTGTTTACCTTGGTTTCGCTTCCATATTCCAAGGACATCACATCCTCGCTCCGTTTAATCCAAAAAAAAAAAGTCAAAAATTATTTTCATACGGATGGACAGTAGTTACTGGAATAAAACATGTGTATTGAATATACTTGGATATGTTTAACTTTTACTGTGTGCAAAGATGAAACATTTGAAACGGCATTGTATTTTAATGTATGAAGTTGTGGATAAGATAACTCGCCGTATACCACTTTGCACTTTTTTGCATATTAATATGCAGAAAAACATGGGCTATTTTATAGGAAAAGTAAGAAATTTGTAAAAATAATTGAAAATATTTAATTTTAACTAAGTTTTAATTAAAGAGATTTTCCGGAGGAGTGAGTGGGCAAAGTGTAAACGGACGTTGATGAAATCGCCGCTAGAGGACTCACTCAAAATTGTATAATGAAAGCAGAGTTCAGTTCAAGGAAATCTCTGAAATTCAATGTACCCGTTTCATTCAAACGGAGCTTTTATACATAACTGCCAAAACAGTTGCCACAGCTGTAGTAATTTCCCCTCCCATTTTACCACACTGTGGTAAAATTGGGAAAGCAAATTTGCTGACATGTAAATTTGCATATGAAACCTGTCTCAATTTTACTTGGTTTTTCCTATAGTTAAGGCATTTTTCTTACCTATTACAAATTTTTTAAGCAACTTTGCTTCGAAAAAAAAAAATTTTTTTCTTTTGGCCTGACCCTTCAAAATTTTGAGATTTTTGAAAAAATGTTCAAAATTTTGAATTTTAATTTCTGAATTTTGGATTACCACAGCTGTGGCAACTGTTTTGGGAGCTATGCTTTTATATTACGCGCGCGAGTCGCTGTTAAATTGTGCTCGACATTTAAACTCGAATATCTCGACTTCTAGATAATGGTATGCGGCGGGTTTTCTTATCCACAACTTCATATATAGAATGGATGGAAAAAGGCCAATTTCCAGTATTTCCACACACAGGATTGAACTATATGATGTGGAATTATGAATTTCCTGAATCTTTGTGTATTATGTGTGTGGATATTGATTGTGGAGATGTTGGAGTATATATAATATAAAAAGAAGAGGAATAAGAAAAGAAAAGAAAAATCCCCACAGCTGTTTGTTTGTTTTCTCATTCTCTCATGCAGATAAAATTCCTCTTTCTTCCTCTTTTTCTCTCCCTCATCTTTTTCATGTGTGTGCATCTGATGTGTGTGATGGGTAAAGAAATCTCTGGAGATGTTATTGAGTTTCTTCCCCACATGCACACAAACACACATAATATAATACACACACACACACACATGCGATCCTCTCACACAAGATTCCATTAAAATTCAAAGCATCTCGATCGAGAAATGCATGATCATATCATGGACCACCCACGTTTGTTTTTCGTGATGTGTGTGAGGATGATGATGATGTCGATTCCTTCACACAGCTCCTTGATATATGTATGCATATGTATAAGTATATATTGATAATACTAAAAAATCATTGAATTTTTCGGTGGTGTGTGTGCGCTGGACTGTGCTGTGTATTTGGGGGGGGGGGAAAGGAAAAGGAAACGTTCAGAGTCCACATTAGGTGTGGCCGCCTCACATTATTCTGTGTGATTATATAATTCCCTTTTCCCTTCACATTCAGACTCTTCACACACAATCAGATATTTGACTTGAACATTGCATTTCCCCCATTTTCTCTTCTGATTGACTATAATATACGACCAAGGACAAAAAAGACAAAAAAAAATGAATTGGATTTTCTTGGCCGTTTTCCTCCTCGTGACCCAATTAATAGTGGTGGTGTCCGGGCAGCAGGGACCACCTTTGACCTCCCAACAACAACAGCAGCAACAACAACAACATCAGCATCAACTACAGCAATTGCAGGAACAGGAAAGAATTAGAAAAGAACAGCAGGTAAATACGGATATATATGTTTTGGCCTTGTTTATCGAATAATTGTTCAAAATATATATCGATTGCGTTCACAGTCACAATGCAATGACAATTAAATTGACAATTAAATTGGCAATTAAATTAATGATAGAGATTTTGGATTTATATATTGTGACATGCATTTTCCCTTTATTTTGGGGGCACAGATTGATAATTTCCTGGGGAATTGGGTGCCACCTTTGGAGATGCTCACGCGATTCCCGTACTATCTTTCCGGTTCGATATACTGTCCATTCGTATTAAAATAATTTTTGACTTTTTTTGGAGTTGGCGCGCGGGCGAGGATGTCCTTGGACGTTGGAAGCGAAACCAAGGTAAAAGCTTGGTTTCGCTTCCAAATTCCAAATTCCAAGGACATCACATCCTCGCTCCGTTTAATCCGAATTAAGTCAATAATCCTTTTTATACGAATGAACAGTAGTATACCAATATATAATTCATCGACTCTTTACTCATATTTTTTTGAGTGTATATACAGCTGGAAATTTAATTTTTTTATTGTTTTTTTTTAGGATTTGACGAGGAAGAGCGGCCAATTTGGGTCTACGAATTTGTACTGATACTGAATTCTATAATTTAAATCTTCTATATAAATTAGATTTTTAATATTCAGAAATTTTAGTATTTTTTGAAGACAATAAAATGCGGGTGTTACTTCTTTTTTTTGTGATAAATGTTTGAATACATGCAGGGAAAATGGGATATTCGGCGGGATATGGATGCGGGAGGGGAAGCATTGAGGAATGTGAGCATTTACATTGACCAAATGTTCTGGCGACTTCGGAAATCCATTTCCGCCAGGTCAGTTTTCTCAAAAGCAAAACGGAAAATTCTCATTTCAAAATTTAATTGTGCATATTGTCTTTTGAACCTTCGCGGGCGTTTTTAAAATATCAAGTATTATGTACTGTTTTTGTATATATAGGAGCACGCCAGAGTTCCCCGTCAGTGACTGCATCGTGATTTTGGACATGGAAAACTATAATATGCTCCAACTCACCGTCTCATGTATATACAAATCACTTAAACTTAAATCTTACCCACAAAATCCCGCCTTTATAAATTAAACACTGCAATACATAAATCGGATTTTTTTTTGAGATTCTATCCACATGTGCGATTTGTTTGTTTGGCTTCCAGCTCTTCAGTTCATGTTCAAGAAAGCGCGGCAAATCGAGCGTGAGTTTTCTTCTTTCAAATTCAAAATTCCCTTTTCTTGTATATGTAATTACAATTTACAGTGAGGAATCCTCACTGAGGCTTTCTAATTAGCTATAATTAATTAAGGATTCTTTTGTGTGGTCTAACTCAGCCTACACGCCACATTTGGAACAAGGATTCATCGTCAACGTTCATTTCGTGGGACAAACACTCATCAATTTTATGAAGGTTCACTCACGCATAATCATTGAGTTTCAGATTATTATTATTATTATTATTATTATGCCAATTTACAGGTCTCAGCGTTATTTTATAATAATATATTGCTTTGAATTGTCAATTTTGAGTTTCATTTGTATTCTTTTTTTTTGAAAACCTCGCAGCCGGTCCTCGGATCATTTTTAGCCAAGAGTAAAATCTATGGTACATAAAATAACCATTAACAATTTACAATGTTTAAATGTAAATGCCTGCTGCGTTTCATTGGTTTTCTTAAATATCAAACTTCCTTTGATTTTGTTATTATTTTTGTCGTGTATATATTAGGGACGAATCGTTCTAAATGGATTCCGGATTTACTGAGGAGACTCCCGCGAGATCAGGTGATACCAAATTTCAGTGTAATATATTTGTGGGGAAATTTAAATTTATAATAAAAATGTTCTATATTTGTAATAGCTGGCGCCGAGATATGGTGGATCCCCTCGACACATCCCCATCGTCGTCTTTGGTTGAGATATTGTGTGGAAAAACCCGCCAAATAACATCTGAAATTCGAATTTCGAATCCACAAATAATAATAATAATAATTAAAAAATAATCTTTCCTTCTAATACTGTATTTTCAGGAGTATTTAATGTGTAAAAACAATGATTTATTGAGGTTTTCCACATTAAAAATGAGTGCAATTTATGATATGATATTTTGAAAAAGATTTTAATTTTCTTTGTACTGACTTGATCTGTATAATAAAGCCTTCAATTGCCAAGCCCAATTGCCATGAAATACGCCAAGTAATTAAAAGCATGTGAATTAAAAGGATTTTTAAATATTTGTACACATATACACCAAATTAATTTTTGTTCCCGCATTTTTCGGGTATCTTTAATTAAATAACTAATTTTCAATGGACATATTCATTTAATTATCCTCATTTTGATCTTGAGTGACGACGACGACGGATTCAAAATCCTCAACAACGCGGGAATTAAATTTGAATTTCTCCTTGTAACTCCTCATTGTTATATATTCTCATTCTCCGTCTGTACATCTACACTCTACATCCACATTTAAATTTGAATTTGCCGCTGAAATGCCCACTCCCACAACTTACGGGGTTTTAACCTGAGTCCGAATGAAGGGGTCAGATTGTGTGTTTGACGGTTTCACACGTGACGCACTTGAAATCCAAATTAAATATTGAAGCGGGGAGTGGAAGGAATCCGTTGTTGGAGCACTTGCATCCGCATTGACATCCGGATTCGGATTTGGATTTGGATCCGGGACTTTGACGAAAGGCCAAATGTCATGACTAACTTGCTATCATCGACCCGGATTCACTTTTTGCGTGACTCATTTTAGAAGTACTATAATAGTCCTTTTTGCAGGTGGATGATAGCAAGTTAGTGTCATGGTAGAGACAAGAGTCGTCGGCCTGTTTTGTGTACACATATAAGATATTTTACATTTTACAGGCACTTGACGAGTTTTTGGGTTCGGTCTCGCATCAGAGCAATTGCCAATTACGCTTGTTCCGTGTGCACACATCCATTTCAATTAGACTACAATCTAACGACTAAATATAGCAATTTAATTTATTATTATATGAAGTACGAATACATGTGTGTTTCATCTTTCGTTTGTTTTCCACATTTTAAAGGTATTTTAGCATGTGGCACGACAATTGCCAATTGGAATCAGTTGTCACAGTTGGGAACTCGTCAGCTGAAAATTGACTGTGGTTTAATTAACATTACGCAAACGTGGTGAAATGTTAAAAAATTGAAGGATTTTTCTACATGGTTGTGTTTTGCACATAAGATTTCCCTATAGCTTGCAAAAAATGGGTGAAATCCGTTGGGAAAGAAAAGCACAGTGGAGAGTTTTATATAAGAACGGGAAATACATTGTTGCTTATGGCACTCCATGTTAATTCCGCGTCCGCGTCCGCTCGCTCTCGCTCTTCACACTCGAGGCTTCACACAATTCCGTATTTCCTGTACGGTTTTCTATGGATTTATTCAAAAATGTGAAAACTTCCAATTTGGGGTTTCGACCGTTTCGACAACATGAAAAATTAAACTTTACACATTTATTAAATAACAACAAATAAACAAAGAAAGAGGAAGTTTAAGGGAGAGATGAAGTTTGGGGGTGGCGGGGTTTAGTTTAGTTTAGTTTATAGTTTAGGGCGTCTGTACGTTCCGGATCCGCCAATGTTGAACTCCACTCGCTTCATACTCGCCTATATATAACACAGCAAAACAAACAACAGAAAGAAAGAAAAAAGGAGGGGAGTTTAATATTAATTCTACTTGAATTATAAATCAAAACAGTCACATATGTAATTTTGGTCCTCACCCGCCGTCTCCACGGTGGAACAGCAACATTTCCGACTGGATATGCATGGAACCGCCTCCCCCCCATCCAGCACCCTCCCATCCCCCTCATTCCTCAACCAAACAAAATCCCCCACCCCTCCCACCGGCGTCACAATCCAGGATTGCCTCAACCGCTCCCTCTCATCCACAGTCGGAGACTCCCCAAGAGCCCGCCCGTCACCCTCCCCGTCCGAACTTGAACTCGAACTGAGCATCCGACCCGTGGCCACGTTTTTAAACGTGAAAGCGGGAGTTCCCGGGCGGAGAGTGGCGGTCCACTGCTGATTCCGCCCATCCGGGTAGTTATTATGCGGGTAGATGAAGATGTTCCCCGGGAGACTTGAGTACAAGGTGTAGCCGGGATGCTCCGGCTCCGCCCACTCCATCGTCACCGCCACCATCGATCCATTGTTGCCATTCCGATTGTTGTTGTTTCCAGTAGTTCCGAGGAGAGCCTTCACACTCCCGGGCAACTCCTCCATCAGCCTCTCCATTTTCCTCGAGTAGGTCCCGCCGCCACCGGGGGCGACTGATTGTGATTGTGATTGTGAGTTGTCCGGATTATGACTGTTCATCATGGCGGAGGCGGATTGGGCGAGGAGGAGGAGGGCGGGCGAATCCATGTCTCGATTGTGTTTCATTTGTTGGTAGAGGGCGTCCATGCCCAGAGCCCGGCTCTCCCCGGATGGCAATCCCGTGAGGAACTCGAGGATTCGCCCCACATTCTCCGGGCCCTTCCGGTTATGAGCGGAGTAGGCGGAGCGAACGAGCTGGCCCAAGTAGAAATCGAAAACGGCGGGATTTTTGGTAATGAAATCCCCGAGCTCCCCCGCCGCCGAGCTGCCTTCCCCCGCCACTTTCCCCCCGAGAAAATTGAGGTAGCGACTGGTGGGAGCATGGAGGGAGAATTTGAGGGGATTCTCCGTGTCCCGATGTTTGGTGAGGCGTTGGACGGCGTAGGCCATGGTGAGGGATAGCGGCGTGCTCTCCAACCATTCTCCGTCCTTTCGGGCCATTAGGATCTCAAAGAGACCGCGGTAGGCCTCGAGCGACTCCATCTTGTCCAGGAAGTGAAGGAGCTTCTCCAGATTCTCTTCCTTTTCCTCTTGTTTTTCCTCCGAAGAGTCCTTGTCCTTGTCAGCCTTGGTATCCGCCGCGTCGTCCTCTTGTTCCTCCTCCTCATCATCCTCCTCATCCTCCTCTTTCTTGTCTTTGGCGGGGGAGGCGAGGAAGACGCGTTTCATGATCTCCTGGAGACTCTCATCCATTTTGATGGAGGAGCCGCCGCCATTCGCCAATACCAAGGAGCTCAGACTACTCTGATTCTGCTTATTCATGGTGGCAAAGACTTGGAGGGCGGAGAAATAGTCCTCACAGTCAATGAGGCGACTCAGGAAATCAAACGTCTCATTCCGATTGGACGACTCCAACTTGGTCTTCCGCCCCCGCTCTTTCTCCAAACGCCCTTTGAGGACATTCAAGTCCGCCTGGAGTCCCGCCATCATTTTAGTCATGGCCGCCCGCGTCTCGTTCTCGCTCTTTTGAATTGGTGGAGTGAAGGCGAAGTTAAAAGTGGAAGTGGCGTGGGAGGGGAGGAGCGTCGTCCGGAGAGTGTTCACGCTCTGAATGATCTTCCGTCTGGCCGTCATTTCCTTCTCGGCCAGGTCAAGGGTCATTCGAATGCTGAACTCGGCCATGGCCGGCTGTGGAATATGCGGACTCAACACGGTTCCCACTTGAATCAGCCCGCGAATCATTTTCTCTTGACTTTTTGAACATTCGTCCATCTCCCGCTCCCGCTCGCTTTCCCGCGCCACAGTAGCAGCAGCATAATTATTGTAATTGCTTTGGGTGGGGTGGTAATAGGGGGATGAATGTGATGATGACGAATAGGAAGGGGGTGGGTAGTATGGAGCAGGCCATCTATCTATATTCTTGTTCCTGTCTTGACTCTGACCACTCAGACCGGAAATGGCCCTTTGAAGTTCCGGCAGGGTTCCGGACGGGAGTTGACAGATGGCAAGTTCGCCCCCCTCAATGATATTATTGTCCGGGGTGACGTATTTCAGGTGAGCCAAGTCTCCCCATTCCCAACAATTGTAATCTTCCCGCTCTTTCTCCTCCAGACGATTCGATTCCCCGAGGATTTTGGTCATCCTCTTCATCCGCTCGTACTCCTTGCGCATGCCCCACAGCTCGTGGAGGACGGAAGAGAGATTGGCCATGCTCTGGCGATTCTCATACGTCGCAGTCTGAGTGTCAGTACGAAGGCGGAGGGTGGCTTTAGCAAATTCCTGGTCCAGATCCTGAAGTATCCGCTCGGCAGCCCGGGTTTTAGCGGAGTCGTCATTGTGGGATGACGACGACGAGGACGGTGAATGAGAAGAAGAAGAAGATTGACTGGAGAATCCGGCGCGTGTCCGGCGCTGGATCCATCGGACGGACTGACGAATGGAGGACACCTCATCGAGACACTGGGAATTGGCGGTGGTATTGGTATTTGGAGTTTGGGAATGGGGGAGGAGTGGGAGGAGGGGCTCATCACCCCCACTGTCTTTGTCTGGGTGGTACTCGTGAGAGCCTGGGGGATAATCTGGGAGTTGATTGCGGAGGTGAAGGAGCTCCGTGGCAACGTGTGAAAGGAGTGGTTTCACTACTCGACACTCTCCCCCGTCCGTGGAAGAAGACCATGATGATGAGGACGAAGGAGAATGTGAATTCTGTCCGGCGACGAAAGGGGTCGGGATGTGGAGGAGGAGAATGACAACAAGTGGGACAACAAGTGGGACAAGTGATGATGAACAAGAACAAGACCATTGTCGTCCCATATTGACCATCCTGGTCATCTCCAGGTCACAAGAAATATTGTGGAGAGCGAAAACAAAGACGGATGTCCGGCTCCTCGATTCTATAATGTGGCGGACTCCGATGTATATATTACACACACGAGCATCATAGATTGAGAAATGACAGAGAGAGAGAAAGAGGTTGTGTGAGGTTGGGACTGTGCTGATTGCGAATAACAGGAGTTGACAGTTGACAGTTGAGGAGGCGAAAGAAAATGTACGTATGTAATATACACAGATGCAGTCAATAATGCGACGGAACTTGAACTTGTAAGACGAGTTCCGCCGACGCGCGACGGCGACGACGACGACGACACCCTTTTCATCTTTTCATATGGGACACGATCCATTTAGATTGTGTCGCACTCTCAATCACACTCTCAACTCAACCTGAACAAGTATGTAACGATATATGATGCGAGACCATTGACAATGGACAAACAATACTCAATGAATACTCCTTGTCATGTATGTGTATAGTGTATATAGAGAGTATAGAGATCGAGGGAGACTCATTGTGAGATTGGAAAAGGATTGAGGAAAAGGGAAAGGTTACTTGCCATTGTCATTGACGTCATTGTCATTTGTCATTTGTCATTTGTCATTTGTCAAAACAATCACAATCACAATAAATAACAAGTTTTTTGGCTGTAATCAGCTGCTGTTGCTGTTGTTGTTGCTGTTGTGTGGTGAGAGCACTTTATTTGTATTCTATATGATGGGGGATGGTAAGGATTTATCATTGTGATTTATGAACATGAAGAGGAGGAGTCGAGGAGTGTGAGAGTTGAGCCATCCAAAATAATCTTTATATTCATATACAGAATACAGATACTATTGATCCCAATTAAATTGCGCACAATCATATTCAATTTGTATTTAGAATTTAGTTATAATTACAGATATTTAATTGCAGGTCCTTTGACAAAGATTGTGAACAATTTGAATTCAAATATGACGTGCATCGGGCATATATAAGATATATAGACTATATATATATAGGAAAAGGAGGATTGGGTCATCCTCAGACTCAGACTCCAATCACAATCACAATCACTCCATTTCTCCATCACATCAAGTTCAGTTCCTGAACTCGAATGATGTTGTGTCTGATATATTATTTCTATCGTCTATCGTTTCGTATATTAATAGCTCAGACGAGTCTCTCTCTCCTTCACGGAATAATAGATATAATATAGGATGCAGCATTGGCATTGGCCAACACCACGGCCTTATTACTTAATTCCTTCAATTCCAACTATAAATATATCTATAATACAAAGCACAGATGTGAATATGGATGAACATCGTTCTATATATAAAGGGCAAAGTATATAGTTACTTACAGGGGAAATCCATAATCCATTTCCTATTGAGCTCATCAATGACATCCTAATTGAATACATAAATTTAGTCTGTGTATACAGTACAGCAGTCAGCAGTATCTACAGTTATACAGTACAGCTGCTCAATTAGAGAGAGATTTATCGTTCAATGACGACGACGACGTGAGTTCGTATTTCCAATCAAAATGGGCCCAGATCACCATTTACGCGTCTCGACCACACTCCTCCTAATCGTACTCATAATCATTTGTAATGTGAACTTCAATGAAGGAAGTTTCCCTAATGTTTTTCCGTACAAAGGGCCCAACGCCAGGCCAAGGAACACGGCCGTTTGCAATAATAATAATAATAATGTTTCCCTGCCCAAAAACGAAAGCAAAAACAAAACGACGTCCACATGCCGGCGTCTGAGTCCTTCTGATCCCAATTCCTTTTCCAATCCGGGTAAAAAAAAACTTAAAGTAGATAAGTAAATACAGATATATACAAACCAAACGTTTTTCCCTGCAGCGCGCCAAACACTTTTTTTAAACAGACGAGTTATTTTTCCTTATATAGAGGACGTTTGAGCGGACAAAATCCATTTGAATTGGAGCGTGGACTTTGACAGGAAAATCATTAGAGGCTTTGTCACGCTCCGGCTCATTGCCAGTCGGGGGAACGTGACGCAAATCGTAACCGCAGTTTTAAATTCACCGCGCTGATATTCTAATTTGAATTTGAATTGTCCTTTGCCCGCGCGTCCTAATTTTCTGCACTACATATTTTTGTGTTGTGTTGTGTAAACTTGCAAGATTCTGGATATGCGGGACTTGAGAATCGGGACTGTGAAAGATGCGCAGAGTGGGTCAAAATTGCCGTTTGAAATGGGTCAGTCTTACCGGAGTATGGGAAGACCCCTCAGGATTACTCTCCCCAACCTTGCCATCGATAGGTCAGCCACACACCATAGAGAAAATCAAAGGAAATCAAAGAAAACTACTAGGAAAATTCGAGTTGTTATTATCCGCACAGTGCTTACAAAACAAGTTCGACGGGAGTTTCAAAGCAACAAACAAACAAACAAACAAGGTTTTAAATTTCTATATAGAGCCGGAAAATGGCGGGCCAGGATTCAAATCCAGTACGAAACGGACCCAAAATCCCCGGCCCTTGAATGGATGACCAAGGGAATGACGGCGGGAAAGAAATTCCCATTTCTATTCAGTCAAAGCGAGGTAATTGAATTGCCCCCTTCATCCGTTAAATTCAAATCCAAATTTTAAGCACTATACTTTTGTTTACCCGCCGAATAATTTTTTGAATTTGTATTTCGTATTTTGAAATGTAAAATGTCAGCCAATCCATGCGCGATCCCTTTTCCCTTGTCAAGACACACCGAGCACGAAATTTGTCTACACGGCGAACGTGACTGCTCCAAAGGATTTGGTGGTGCTCTTGAGCGCCATTTCCCTGGGGCAGCCTGAGACGATTGGAATAGAACAGTCACTTCTCCTCTATCGATTCAAGCAGCCCATCCCGATCCCTTCGTATCTGGTGTCGTTGGCAGTGGGTGATTTGAAATCCCGTGTGATTGGACCAAGATCCAAAGTATGGGCAGAGAAATCCTTGCTGTCGGACGCAGCATTTGATTTTTCCGAGGCGGAACGGATGATTCAAGTGGCCGAGTCCATTTGCGGCCCTTATGTTTGGGGGAATTACGACATTCTCGTCCTCCCTCCGCCATTCCCTTACAGTGGGATGGAGAACCCTGGTTTGACTTTCGTCACTCACACCCTTTTAACCCATGATAAATCCGCTGCTTATGGTTTGCACACACACACACAATTACAAATTTATTTATCGAATATTCCCGCCTGTACTTACGTATATAGCAGGATTTGAAAGAAGTCCTCGCGCTTTTCTGGCATTTTTTTTTTTTTAGTGATTGCGCATGAAATTGCGCACTCTTGGACGGGGAATTTGGTGACGAATGTAAATTTTGAACATTTCTGGCTCAACGAAGTAAAAAAACTCTTTTTCAAAAAAAAAAAAAAAAAAAAAACAAGACAATGCGCCATTATTAAAACAAATTGTTTTATTTTGTATTAATAAGTAATACTTAAAATTTCCGGGATTTTGTCCAAGGGCTTCGCGACGTTCTTGGAGAGGAAAATCCAGGGTGTTTTAAGGGGCGAGGCGACCCGGGGATTTGAGTCAATTATTGGTTGGTTGAGCCTCGAAGAGGAAATCAAAGACCTGGGCAAGTCCAATCCTCTAACGAAAATGGTCCCGGATCTTTGTGGTATGGACCTTGATGACGCTGTCAATAGCGTCCCCTATGAAAAAGGCTACGCGTTCCTTTATTATTTGGAGATTAAAGTGGGCGGAGCATCCGTGATGAACGGATTTTTGCGGGAATATATCCGAGCTTGGGCGTACCAATCCATTGACTCGATCCAATTCAAGACCTTCTTCATCAAGTACTTTGACGAGCTAGGTCAAGGGGTTTTGATTCAGGATGTGGATTGGGATAGATGGTTTTCCACCACGGGGATGCCCATCATTAACCGACCCGCGTAATTCAAATTTAAAAAAAAAATTAAACGGATTTTGCCGATTGCAAAGACAATTTACCGGAAAATTAATTTTTTTTTAATTTAATGTATCGGCAAACCAAAGCTATGACACTTCTCTGTACGATGTGGCCCTGGCCCTAAATCAACGATGGAAAAAATGGGACCCTCAAAAAACCCCGAAAAGTCCTTTTGCCCTGTCTGACCTGAATAATTTGAGTGCTGATCAAATCTCGCTCTTTCTAAAAACATTTTTGAAGGTAAAGGGAGCAACTTCCATTTCCATCGTCAAACTGATGGTCATGGAGGACACGTACAAATTTAATGACAATCGTAATGCGAGGATTCGCTCCAGGTCCGTCATAATTTCATCTAACAAAATATGTGTAAAAACTTCACCTCTTAAAACTCCTTCAAAACTGTCAATCATTCCCGTTTTTTTTTTTTTTTTTTTGAAATGGCTGATCTAGTTGGTATCGTGTATGTATCAAAAGTCGATGGAGGCAACAATTGGGGCGGATCTTTCATTTCCTTACAGAATACGGTCGGATGGGGCTCATTCGACCCATCTACGCGGATTTGTACGCATGGCAAAGCGTCCGAGCGGAGACCATTCAATTTTTCAAGAAAAACCGCGCCAATTTGATGTAAACCATTTAAACAATTTAAACTATATAAAGACTGCCAGCATTTATCCCCACAAAAATTCATGAATGCAAATTTTCGATGTTCCATTCAGGTACATAACCGCGCGCGGTGTGATGAAAGACTTGCATCTACCTGCTTCCGATCAGCCGGATGGCAAACGAAACTGCTAGATTCTGCTGGATTTGGATTCCCCGCGGGAAAATGACAGGAATTTGGAATTTCTCCTATCGAAAACAATAAAGCAAAATGTTATTGAACACACACATTCATTTCCATCAATTTAATTTCACATGTCTCCGAACGTCCGAACAAAAATCCGTCCGGTTTGGAGCCTTCCCGCCCTTTTCCTTTCCCTTTGCCAGGTGGAACACACTCCACCAAAACATTCACCGATGAAACAAATCCCTGCGAGTCCAAGACCCCACAGGAACAGGAACCACGTGGCGATGAAAACATTATCATTCCGTGTGACCTGACCTTGACCTTGGCCTTGACCTTGTCCGGAACCCGCATCCGCACCTCTTAAATTATGAATCTCGGGCTCGTTCTGGAACAGTCGTTTGAAGACAGTCAGCGTCCGCCCCGTTTGAATATCCATCTGCATTTTGAGCCACATTTGGTGGATGCCGGCGTTGAGGAGTCTTCCAATCGGCCTCATCACCACGTCCGCATTTGGCATGCGCAAGTGCCAAGCCAGTGGGACCGTGTAGTAGGCTTCTTTGGTCCGATAGAAATTCCTTTGGAAGAGTCGTGGGAGGATTTGAAGCCAAGTGAGGACTGCCGACTTGCCAGTGAAAATGGCGGACTTGTCCCCAGCCCAAACTTCCCGCGCTTTCCTTGGATCCTGATTCAATTGAATGTCCGGATGGAAAAGGGAATGGTTTGCTAGGAGTTGATAGTCCCATCGAAGGGCTTTCGAGGTCCAATCCGTGAAGCGGGATTCGAATGTGAGGAGAGTGTCATCATGGCGCCAAATTATGTAGTTCTCCTTGACCAGGTCCAGCATCGTTTTGCCTGAGGTGAAAGCGGACGGCACCGTCTTGAAACTCTTCAATTTGGCCACGTACAAGAGCCCGAGGACGAATGCAATCAGGATCCACGTGGAATACGTCAAATGGTGGTATGCTTTCGGAGTTTTCGATGGGAAAGGCGGGATTTTACCGAAAAGTGGGGAGACTGCCAGGAAAATTGAATTGAGGCCAATCCCTGAAGGGCCCTTTGATTTTTGGGGAACGGAAAAGAAAGTAAAGAAAATGAAGATGGCGGCAAAGAGGAGGAAAAGGAGGAAAATCCAAGAGCCGAGTTGAAATGGCCGGGCAATGTCCAAAAAAGGGGAGGGGCTTTCCAGGTCCAAGTTGACCCCGTAGAAAATCAGTTGCTCATCAAAACCGAAAATGAAAACATGAGAGTCCTGCCAATATTTATCCACCCAAATGCTGGGATTCATTGACCCAAGTTGACATGCCGACGGTTGACCTTGACCTCGACCTTCTCGAACCGGCGTGAAATTCGTCCACGCTCCAATGTCACATTGAAGTTTGAGGAGTGGAATGCCGGGATGACGAGTCATGCGGACCGTTTTCATGTCCAGCCGGGCGACATGACGGAGGTCAAATTCGCGGGAAATGCCGTACGTCTGGACAATCAAGTCGTTCCCATGGAAATTCCGCCTGGAGGCCAAGAAGAAATCCTGGATTTTCTCCCATGAGGTCCAAACTTGTGGTTCGTCGTTCAGGACTTTAATCGGAATTTCCTCAAGGCAGTGCGGTTGCCTTGATGGGCATTTCATTCGAAATTGCCACATTGTAAACTGACGATGCGGAGCCGGATGTAGAATCAGGCTGATTATGAGATAATTAAACGGGACTGTACAATGCTTGGCGGACATGATCATTTTCGGAATGACCCCACTCTTTTTGACCACTAACAACAGGAAAATATCCTCGCGCTGCTTAAAATCCAAGTGGAAATCCAGGACTTGAACAGGTCTTGTCAGATCCATCGCTTTCCATTGATTTTTCATTGTTGCTTGCGGGAGTCCGATCATGAGGAAACAATTCCTGCTCAACTTCCGAACGGACTTCCGCCGACTGAATCGAGCTGTGATGGTCCAAATTTGGAAACTGCTCACCACGGTTGTGAGAAGAGCGATGAAAATATTGTCCGCAACCTCCGCGCCATTTAAATTCAAAGGCTCACTGAACAGGATAAACTGGCACACTTGGAGTGGCTCAAGGGTCCGTTCGAAATGGGTCAAGATGGAAGCCGATTGACCAAAATTTGGCTCAAAAAATACAAATGACATAGTGAGAAGGGAAATTCGAGCAAGGTTTTTGGTCGTCATCGTCATCTTTTGTTTAAACGATCGTTTAAACGAATGGCCATGTGGAATCAAAATCAAAATCAAAATCAAACTGATCGTGATTAAAGACGTGTTCTGTGGTTTTGGCCCTTTCAAAGAATGAATTTCAAATTCCGCGGGAACGACGCAGTTGAAACGGCTTTTCTTTAACTCAACTTTTGCTGTCAAAGGAAACAATGGGCAGGTTGCGATTATTATTTTCAAAGACGCAATTACAAAGTATACAAAAGGCTTGAAGGAACAGTGTTGTCGGGATTTGTTGTGTGTCTTCATACCTTTGCTGTGCAATTAATCGATGACACACAAAAGAAATCCAACAATATGTACAGTTTTTTATTGTTCGAATAGTCAACCGATTGTCTGCCACAATCATTTGAATCAAACACGCTCACACGTGCACAGTAGCACGTGATACGTTTCAATTCACATGCACGAATTTTGAATTCGTGCAGTTTTTTGATAATTTGAAAGTCGGAGAATAATTATAAACAAATTAAGTGCAGCTTACTTCACACATTTCCTTCATTTTGACAACAGAGTTTCTCGCCAATGAGGTTTCGCTCAAAACGCTGAGGAGATTCCTCCCATTTTCCTTGACGACTCTTTCCCTTGTAAAACACCTGAAAAGGACTCGCTTGGCCCGGTCCTTTGCTTTCCCCAGAAGTTCCCAAACCCGCCAAAACAACAACACCTGCGTTCGAATTTCCCATAGGAAATGCGAGATCCCGAGAGTCAATCCGATGAGGAGGGCTCCAAAGGGTACGAGAAGCAGTCGAATCCCAAAGGGTTTCACAATCGCATCGTGCTCCTTGAAGCTCTGAGCCAGAAGATTGAATTTGCAATACAAAAAAGAGCCTTTCCCCCCATTTTCCTCTGCCTTTTCCTTCATCCATTCCACCCCGATTTTCCGATTATACGATTTGACTTGATCCAGGGATTTTTGATGGATCCCTGCATCGCGTGTCCAGCCCACGACTCCATTAATTGCCTCCTCGTACTTTGAATTTTTCTGGAGGAATGGATGGATCGTCGTGGAAATGAGCGCTCGGGACTGATACAACAACTCCAGGTCGCTCCGCAATGTGAAATTGAGTGCCATCTGATGGGCCGCGAGGGAATCCCAAACCATGCACACGGTATTTCCCTGAGTCATCGCCTTCTCCAGGCACTCGATTTGACGTGGGAATGGGATTGTCCTCATTTCTCTCGTGATTTGAAGGATGGCGGGGTTGTTCGTGTGCTGGAAGAAGATTTCGCAGTGGCCGCCCAAGAGATGCGAATAAATGACGGTGTAGTCGTCGTTCAATTGAACTATTTTGGACAGCTCCAGGAAATCCAGTGGTTTGTCGTCCACTTTTGGGACCGTCAGGACCGAGTAAAGGATTTCACTCCAATAATGTTGAAACACGAAACTCGCAATCACCCAAATCGTTCCGAGGAAAATGAAATTATTGTGCTTGTGCTTGAGCCGATTTTGACCGACAAACGGCCCGAAAGTCTCCATAAGAACGGTCGACAATTCAAAGGACAACATCCACTCCAAACGATCATGTTTTTGGTGTTTTTGGTGTGCCTTCTGCAGCTTGTCCAGGGTGATGAGGAAAACGATGGAAAGGAACGCAGCGGCCATGGCCGCCCCCCTGAAAACACCTTTTGTCCCAATGACGTCGCCACATAGTCAAAAGTCGTCAGACGAAACTTGACTCGTCAGAAAAACGTCAATGTAACGTCCGCAAAAAACCTGGCCGTATTTGAACCGTCCATGACGGTCAATTTTGACCGTTGTTTGACCTTTTTGTCTTGACGTTATTATGCCGTCTTTTTTTATCCGAGTCACTTTATGCATACATTTTTCTTATGTTTTACGTACGCTTCTGTTCTGCGTTTTTAAAGTAGGAAACTAAAA
>JAIUND010000765.1:0-53724 GCA_034699125.1 Gisinianus flammeolus
AATCAGCGAGGCTGTCGGTCGATTTTTTTTTACATTAGCGTACATATGTCATGTACATGTTGTATAACCCCTCCTTTGCTCAATTTTAAGCGCAATTCTATAATTTCAAGTTTATTGACAAAATATTATTTCCGCTTTTGCTTGAAAAAAAGTCTATTTCCTCTGGTGACATTCCAAATAGAATTTTTTTCCCATATATGTACAACTTTTTCACACGGGAAATGATGCAATGGAAAAAACTAACATCAAAAAAAAAATTTGCATTTTTGAAAATTGATTTTTTCTAAAGGATTTCCGTATTTGCATAAACTTTAAACCAACGATGATTATATTGTATCGAAATTTTGTATACTTCAAAACTTCAAATCATTTATATAATTTGAACTTGAGGCGGGGCATTTGTGGATTTAGGCGGATCGTCGCCAGATACGGACGGCAGAGTTGAGTGGGCGAACCTCATCGTCAGAAGTGACGAATTGGAGGTGAGCATGGACGGCTTGGTCCCAAACGTCACCCCAGATGGAGTAATGACAAGTGGTGCAGGAGTTTCGTCCAGCATAAATGGGCTCACTTGTCCCTCCAATCGGCAGGGTCACGTTATTTGGGGCTGGCTCCGCCTCCACATCAACTTGATAGACTCGATTGGATGAGTTGACTTGGATCAATCGTGGACCGGATCCAGCTTGGACTTGACCAAACCGAGCAGCTGCCCCACCAGCAGCTCGGAAAAATTGACCCTCGTAGTTGGAAGTGACCTCTGTCCATTGGAGGGATGGCCAGATTTCTTGGGGGCTGGACTCTGCGGGTAGTTGAACGTACACGAAACCCACCGGCACTAGAGAGAAAACAATGCAATTTGAAGCACACATTATGAGGATTTCCCATTGGAGAAATTAAAAAATAAACCACTGAAAAAGAGAAGGAAATTCAATTTACCAGCGGACGCTTCTTCCAATTTTGCAAGGCGAGCAGATAAATCTTTTGTTTTTTAAAAAAAAAAAACCGCAGGGATTATTTAACATAAGTAATTAAACATATCGAGAAAAAAACCGTTGGATTGTTTTTTTTTTTTTGAGACTTACCGCTCAAAATATCACGATCGTTCCCGGAAATTCCGGCGGCGTTAGTGGCTGAGGCTACAAAAGCCACGACAGCCAATAAAACCAAAAGTTTGGCCATTGTTTTTCTTTTTTGTAGAAAGTATGTCGATGAGGAGGATTGGACGAGATGGAGGATTTAGATTTAGATCGTTTGCACTCGCCAGTAGCTGTAGATTGGAAATGATATGGACAATCAACGAACAAATGGATTTTTATAGTCATTTTTCCTCGCTCATTTCGTCAGCCAGCAACAGAAATGAAGCATCTAAAAGTGCGTGAAATTGTCTAAATGGGCAATGGAATGGACTAATTGTGAACAGGATCAATTGTCTAATTAATTTGTTTTGTTGTTGTTCATTCTCAAGTGCCCACTCACCAACTCACAATGACAAGACAAGGGCGAATGTTGACACTAAATTGATTTGGCGTGTTTATCATCATTCATGGGATTGTATCATTCAATTTCCACAGTGTAAATTGAAGAGCCTTTCCTCGTTTAAAATTAAACTACCCATCCATTTGTTTATTCACATGCCGAGTTCACCGGACAATTTTGTTTGTAAGATGACGGCACTAAAATTTCTTTTGCCAATGCTCCGGCGGGATTTCATCATATTACGGTCTGAAGTTTATTTTTGACAAGAAAGCAAACTTAATCGGCATGCGGCACGGCCATCGGCGCTGCGCCCAAGTATGATAATACTTAATTCGAGAACTCTATGCAGAAAAATACGACTGAGCGGCGTCGAAGTGTAACAAAAAAAATGGAAATGAAGAATCCCCCCAAAAATGGGCCATTGAATGCAATATGTGAGGATTTTTATCAAATTCTCCACATTTAACAATTAAAGCATCTGCCGAGAATTATGACGATTCGTTTGAACTGACATTTAAATTAGTCAAACTCGACCAAATAAAGTTGTTAGCTGTAGATACAAATGGATCAGTTTCTCAATACTGTTTTTGTATGAATTGCGTAAAGTACTTTTTTTCGCCAAATTTTCTGATAGTTCAACGCCATTTCGCTATTTAAAGAGTACAAAACTGGGAAAGCGAGTAAGGAGTTTGTAGTTTTTGTTTTCGTCGTAACAAAGCAATCATTGAAGTGGTCCTTTGATCAGACATCATTCAACAGTGCTATAAATGAAAATAAAATGTCCAAATGTCAGCCCTTTTTTGAATAAACGGTTAAGAATTTTTATAGGTACATGGATTTTTATTTTGGAGTCAACTTTGTTTTCTTTGTCTGGTGTTTTTTGAGGAGTTTTTTTTTTTGGTACTGCGTGATAAAGGATAATTTCCAAAGTAAATCAAACCCTTGTTTAATGTTTTGCAGTTTCGCATGCACTCCAAGCAACATCATGTATTGCATAAATGTTTTAACTCGTGTGTAATATTTCAAGTAATTTGTATAGAGTGTAAAGTGTGTACACGTAAACTGTCTAGAGTACAGATACAGCTGCAGACTGCAGACATTGTACACATATTTAACAAAATGAAGGAGAATTTCTCTGTTCTCTGCGGTTTCTGTTTTTACGACATTTCACATATATTCATTTTTTGTCCATATGTATAATATCCCCGAGATTTCCCTCTCCTTTTGTGCCTCTTATTTTGGTGCCTGACATGGATATTTTGAAAGCTCATAAAACTCACGAGTTAATTATGGGTTAGCTGGGAGAAATGGAGAAACTGCATCCTTATCCTTCAACTTCAACTTTTGAAGCTCACTTACTTTTTTTTTTGCTTGCTTGGAGTCTTTGAGACTTTGAGCTGGATATGAATCCAAGTCAAACTCAAAGAGAGAGAGAGAGAGACAGAGTGAGAGAGAGAGAGAGAGGGATTTATGAGAAAACACACGCCTTCTTCCGCCTCTCATAAATTCACAGGTAGTTTCGGAGAGAAGGTGAATTAACTAATCCCGTTTTATTCCACCTTTTCTGTTTACTCAGGATTTACGATTAAGATTACGATTTACCAAACTCTATTCTATACCTACGATACAACTACAGCCAATTCAAATATTTAACTTTGGATAATTGCTCTACTCAAATTCCAATTTCAAATCCAGACGATTTACAGTAGAGCTTTGACGAGTTCACTTACAATAACTTGTGCACATTTTGCAGTAGTTGGACGCCGCTCATTTGTTTCCTGTAGTATTTTCCAATCCAATTTACAGAAAATCGAAAATGACTTTGGCATTTTGTCGAATCAATTACAATGTTTGAAATTGAGCAAATAAAATCATTCTAAATGAATATGAATACAAAAGAGCAAAAATATTCTGTTTCAGTATTGAAAACGAAATCGAAATCGAAAGAATGACTCTGCGTTTTTTCCTCTAATTTCCCAGTCCGAATAGCAGTTTTGATAATTTCGAATATCGAATACTATCTGATTTGGATTCAATCGGCCGTCTTCAGTACACAAAAAAAAGGGAAAATATATACAAAATGTGCATTGAGTATCTGTATATTGAGTATTTAGCATTTCCCCACACACCATTTTTGACAAAAGACTTTGACTGTGAGAGAGAAACGGATCGTGTGTGTGTGTGTGTGTGCCGGTGTGTGTGGAAGATGGGTCTAACAGTTAGAAAGTGAAGGCAATTTATTAAATTTTGTTTGCCCTCTGACACGTGTCTCTTGCACATAATTGGATGGAAAAAGGGTTGACGAGCGACAGCTTGTCATTCTTTTATTCTCTCTCTCTTCTCTCTCTCTCTCTCTCTCCGTGGCAACGGAACGTATTGAAACGCTGAGCGAATTCTCAAACTCTCGTTTCGACTGGGAGACGGAGAGAGTCAAAGTCAAAATTACAAATACAAATGCAGGGGAAAAAACCCCTTTTCCATTTCAAATATTAGTCATCAAATGGAATTCTAATATTTCTAATGCTCGATGCTGATTCACACTCTGAATTTCTCCTCATAACTTATATGTACTTAGTCTACTTACTTTCCCGGATTTTTTAACTCAATACTCGAAATTTTCTATCCCTCTTTTTTTGCAGGAGGTGAATTTCAACACTCGTCTCGGTTTTTCGGGGGAGTCTGTTGCATTGTTTTTTCTATTGGTGAAACATTCGAGATGTGAAACAAGATACCAAACTCTTCAATCAACAATCACAAAATGTGGACAAATGCACCCGTTGGCGTCCAAATTCAACATCAAAATGATCATGTGTGTACAAAATAGTGTGGACTTGCAAAAATTCCTTATTACTTATTAAAACTGCATTCAGGTACTAACATTTTCCAAGTTTTGAGTCTGAATTTCCTTGAAAATTGTTTTAAAAAGTCTCACATTTAACTTTAATTACACCTAAATTCACGCACTTTCTCTTTACCTTTTCTCCCGTAGTATTTTAATGGGTTGAAAAAAAGTCAGAAACGACAAACGACGAGATTTTCCCTTTGTATTTTTGTAAAGACAAAAGTCAAAAGGCAAAAGAGGAAAAAGCCGAATCGAGAAACTTGGCGAGAAAAAAACACCGTTCTCCATTGATCTCTCCATAAAACAGATGAAATATGTGGGAAAGTACACACACATTTTATTAGTATGACTGTTATTTTCATAACATGGTATAATGTGAATAAAAATAGGGTAAGAGCATTTTTTTCCCCTTTTCCTTTTCGTTGTCGTTGTGTGTTGTTGGGTTTGTGTTTTGTTTCAGGTCAAACAGTTTAGATTTTTTGGATTTTGTGCGATTCCAAATGTATATTTAATATTTACCATATAGAATTGCATTGGAAGTCAGTCCCCCGTTATTTCCTTTATTTCTCTCTTTCTTTCTCTCTCCTCCTCACTTTTTTTCTTCTCTACAGACATTTTTTCCCCTGAACATTATTTAGAACATTATAGGGGAGTTTTATCGGCATTTAATATAAGTTGTTTGACGATTTACACCCGGAGCACAGTGAACGAGACGCACCATTTGGCGAGAAATTATCGTAAATTCTGTACTTGTTCTCTCTCTTTTGGCCAGAGTTTTTGGTTTAGAAACTGACTTCTTTTTTTTTCTTGGTCCTTTTCTTTTTTTAGACTTGGCCTGGAGTTTTTTTTTTTGACTCTCCCTTTGCAAGTTGACTCTTGAAGATTTTACCAAATGGCGAATGGCGAATGGCGAATGGGGAATGGAAAATCCTCACCATATTAGAAAGCACATTGCATTGCTATTGCTACTTCTTTTCACTTCTTCTTTATTTTTTCATCCACTTTTGGACTTGAAAATTATGACCTCCGCTCTTGCCTTTATTCTGGCCAGAACAAAGGATTCTTCCAAATTCAGAAGCTGTTTGAGCATTGCGTATTAGTATAGTTTTTTTTTTTTACATGGGCAGGGGGGAAAAACTAGAACAAAAAGTCAAAGTCGAACCAGAGAAAGTGGGTATTTGGTATGTAAAAAGTACAAGAAGACGAAGAAGAAGAAGAAGAAGAAGAAGAAGAGGAATCGTCGTCGTATTGACTTCCTCCGGACATAACTCACAAAATATCCTTTCTCCCTCACATTATACAACCATACAAAAATTCAATTGCTCCACATTTTCTTACAATATAGATTTATATGATGTGGAGATACAAAAGGACTTTTTTTTCCTGCTCGTTGTTTTTTTTTCTTCTTTTATACTCCTCGTTTTGTTCCATCTTCCATCTTCCATCTTCACATCTCCACATCTAAATCCAAATAGAGAAATTCAAATCCCCTCAAGAACAAGAACAAGAACAAGAATTAGACGTTGTAAATCTTGTCCTGCATGTGTGTCTCTTTTTCCCCCCATTTCCATCCTTATTAAGTGGAAATGGTTTGGTTGTATGTAGTTTTATGTAGGTTTAGGTTCAGGTTTAGGTTTAGGTTTGTTGAATAATACCGACTTTGGAGTTTGGAGTTTGGAGTTTTGGACTACCGGAGGATTTATTGACTTTTATTTTATATTATTCTTTCCCAGCTATTTGTCACTTTTCCATGGTGCTTTTTTTTGTGGGCTCAGACTCTTTGGCTCTGTACTTTGTAATTGTAATTTAGACATGATGAATTATCGTATACTTGGTATATATTGGTATATTGAATTGAGAGATGAATGACCAAGGAATTTTTTTAGTGTTCACGTCACAGTTCAAGTGTTCATTTATGTGATAATTGAAATTCATGTACACCCTGTACACTAAAACTAAAAGAGGTATAAGAAAACCATTAAAATATCTGTATACAGAATACAGATGCAGATATATATACAGATATTTACCATAATTTAATGGACGGGGGACAAGTCAAGTGGCCTCAAGTGTGTACTTTGTTTTTTTTGTTGTGCTCAGAATGTCGTAATTAATTCTTCGTGGATGACCATCATTTTGGAATTTTGAGCTTTCCATGGGCTTTGGGCTTTTGGTTTAGTTTTGGGAGAGGCAACGCAACGAATCAGTTTGGATCGTCAAATTGATTTATACGATATTGAGTGCTGAATGAAAAACGGTTTGCCCTTTATATTTTGAGAGAAAATATGTATTTTTTTTGCAATTTTAAAAATGTCCGTACATTGTACGAGAGTTGTCTATTTCTATACACATTTTATATTGTAATTAACAACTTGAAATTGTTTGCATTAACGAACTTCGTAATACAAAGATGTTCGAGCGAGAAATATCATGAGACAAACTTTGAACGGCGTTCAAGTATAACCATTTTTTCTTGGCAATAAAATCTAATTATTTGTTGATTTTCTTGAGGAATGAATGAAATGAGAACTGCAACAGCTAAATTTAATTATTAGGGAAATTCTACCAAAATACGGGGTTTTTTCCAATATGTGTGTGCAATAATAATTGACGAATGCTTGTAAACTTGATTATTTTTCCGAATCCTTTTGTAAAACTTGGACGCCGTTCAGAATATGTTGTGCCGTTTTGCTACTGACATCATATAGGTCACCTAATGTTGTGTAGCTTGATGTCTTCCAAACAACAATATTAGCTATCATCTTGCCTCAAAATGGCAATTGTAACAATGAGAAACCCCAATTAAATCCCTTCAACAAAAAACCGCATTCAATTCCAATTAAAATCCTTCTAAAAATCCTCATCTCCGCTCTCTGCATTTTTACTTCATTTACAATCAAATTTAAATTAAACAACCGCAAGACTCTGCAAAATACAAAATCCTCATGTCGAAATTCCCCCTGTCATAATACATAATTCATAATCCACAAACACTCGCTTCAACTTCAAGACTCATCTTCTTCTTCTTCTTCTTCATATCAAATCAAATGAAGAGACCTGAAAAGAAAATATCAAAGGCATATCCGACTTGAATTGAAGACAAAACACAGAAAATGAGAAGACAGCTTCAAAATGTACAGTTTACAAATTGGAGACTCAAAGTCAAGAGCGTCAGATTATACAAGAGAAAAGGGCAATGAAGAAAATTCCTCATTCTTCAGTGTGCCAAATATACGATACAAGAGCAAGAGCCGCCAAATCCCAACATCCAACAACTTGTCATTGGAAACGGGAAATACATAGAACAGATATATATAAAATAGGAAATGAGAATTTCCACAACCAAAATTAAATAACGACATTCATAAGGCTACATGAACGGAACCTCAGCCTGAAACTTCCCTTCCTTTTCCTCTATAAGTACTCTAATGTCACTAATGTATTTAAAGGGGGGGGGGGGTAAAATTGGGTAAGTGTAAACCATCTTGTGGTTCTCCAGTCTCCATCCTCATCATCGTCATCCAAATGAAGATTCCCTCGAATATATATTTGTACATATCGTCCCGCATCAAGTTCCAAAAGTAATCTATCGTATACCCATCCATAGTAATCATAATGATAAAAAGCGCATAAATTCCCTCTTCTTCCATACAGACGAGACAGAGAGAGAGAGAGAGATGAGAGACGAGAAAGAGACCTCCGATGAAGAAGATTCATTTTCATCCCCCGCGTAATGATCAAATAGAATTAAATTTTGATTGATGAATTAAAATTGAGTTGAATTGGAGGGTGGATCCTCCACTTTTCTCCTCTCGCTCCTCTTTGCTTCTCCATCGCCATCGCCATTGCCATTGCCATATTTTCCAAAGATAAGGAGAGAGAAATGAGAGAACGAGCCCACGCTCTCCCCATCACTAACTACCTCGTTTATTACACACAGAAACTTTGTATGTATGAGCGTTTTTGGGAGAGTTTTCATTGAGGAAAAGGGTTACTTTTTTTCTGCTTTCTATCTGAATTTCCGCGGCGTTCGCTTTGACACAAAGTTAACTTGTATTTAATCGTCGGAAAGGTTCTCGAGGAGCTCGAGTGTGTACTCATCTTGAGCACCGTCGAAAATAAAATGAATTTCTCCTCCACATCCATTGAAAGAGGAAGAGAGAGAGAAGTGAGAGAGAGAAGAGAGAGAGCACATTGCATTGGAAATTATAGCCAGAGTCAAAGTTGTTATAGTTACGACAGAGAGAGAGAGAGAGAGAGAGAACGTGAATTACAGTATGAATGAATTGCTCAAGGATGGAAGAGAGAGAGAGAGAGAGAGAGAGAAAGAGAAAACGAGAGGGAGGATGAGAATGAGCGACGTAATTATTTATTATGTAATACATGACGGAGGAGAAGAGAGGAAACGAAAGGAAGTTGAGTTGAAGAAGATGAAGAAGAAGAAGCCGGAGCTCAAGAGTCATTCCGTAATTTTATATAGATGAGCCCCAGAGTTTTTTATGAGGAGATTACGAACTGCAGACTACACACATGTATCCCCATTATTATCGTATGTATATACATATATAAGTACATGTACATGGTGAAACATGTATTTATATAGGTAAGGACGAAGACATGGCGAGCGGAGAATGGAGAATGGGGAAAAAATTCGGATCGTGAGGAGAGAGAAGAGACTGGAGACTGGAGGAAATATAGACGGAAATAGAGACAAGTAATGGAACAAGAACAAGACGGGGAATTTCACCCTTTTCCTCTCGTTCATTCATGTGAATGTGAACGTGAATGTGAATGTGGACGGACGGGGAAATGGGAGAAAAGAGAAAACTCGCTTTGGTTTTTTTTCAATTTCATTTTAGGTTTGTTTTTTTTTTTTTTTTACTCATTTTCCAACTCGCGCGACGCGCGACTGACCGTTACCAAATTTTCAGCTTTCTATACGTCAGAAGTTGCGATAATTATATTTTATATTGTAAAATCATACATTTTCAGGAGCCTTCATATTCAAAAGTACTTGTGAATTCTAATTGTAAAACAACGGGTAAAATGAATTACTTGGACATGTCAAAGTTTGACGCCGTTCAAATATTTTCATTTGCACATAGCAAACTCCACGTGTAGTTTCCGTATATTTCCGAAGCTGTCAAATCTATTGATGAGAGTACATAAGTGTATTCATAAACATAGGAAAATTGCAAGCAAAATATCAGCCAATTATGTACCACTTGTAGTTTCTCTGGGGATCTTTCGGCATGGTTTCATATGCTTTATGTGTTTATTTTTGTATGTGTGCATCAAGGATTCAGAATCCAGAGCAGTGACGGAATAAATAAAGAAATGAAGAGATGGAAAGTTATTTTCTATTTTCTTCTCCTATCTCAACTTGGACTTTGACTTTGTGTCTTGAATCATCTGTTTGTCTATTGATATCCCTCATCATGGCCTCATGAAACAATCCTCTGACTTTTTGATAACTCGATCCACAACCGACAACCAACAACCAACAATCCAAAATCCACAGTCTCTTTCTTCCTTCCTCCATCTCTCTCTTTGTACATACTTAATGCTCAGTCAAGGGAAATTGATGAGAGGAGAATTACATGGAGTTGCAGTTTCACTCTCATCTGCCCCCATCCAACTCCCAACTCCCAACTCCCAACTCACAACTCACAACTCACAACCAAGTTCAAGATCAAGAATCAAGATTGAAAGCTAACCGACGAGACAACAGTACCAGCAACCAGAAACCAGCATACTGCATGTGATCTCGAATCTCGATAGCTTTCCCCTATACTCTAGACTCTATCTAGTATTATCTCTATATAATTGCACTCGCCTCCTCTAAAGTAAATGAAAAAACTTGCACACACACACGCACACACACGCACACACGCTCACGCACATTTCTGTACAAACAGAAAACAAGAGAGAGAAATGGAAGGAAAGATTCGCTCATTCTGAGTCCCGATGAGCAGAAAAAAGAAGGAAAATAAAGCTGATCAGGGGGGCTGAGACGTTGGAGAGTTGAGGGGGAAAAGCTAAGCGAAAACCAAATCAAAATCAACATCCACATCAAATTGTGATGAGCTTCTCACACACACAACTCACAGTGTTCGCCACTGCCAGCCACAATCCTCTTTTTGTATATATTCCTGGAACAACATGGAGAAAATGAATGAAACGGGTGGGTTTTTTCTTGAGGAATTTCCACCTCCTGATTTTGTTCCAGTTCGACGTCGCTCAGACTTTTTGAGCAGACATTTCCCACCATTAAAGCGAGTTTAGTACTTTGAAAGCGGGAGTCAAACTTATAAACATAAATATGAATTCATGTTATTTCCGAGGGAAATGCTCACCCTGTTCAGTCCCTTAATATTGCACTTTAAGTGCAATTTTCGGAATTTGGGAAATCCCCGGGAAAAGTTGGAGATAAAAGATGAAACTCTCTCTCAAGAATCAAGATTAGTTGCATCAAAGATTGACATGAGCGTGGATTCAACTCGAAACTCGAACTCACAATAACGGACTTTCTCCATTTACTTTGAGATGTTGAGAGTTTCTCATAAGACACAGCTTTATTTATCTGTTTGTTTCCATTTCAATTTCTATACATGTATTTCTGTTTCGACTTTTACTTTTACTTTTACTTTGACTTTTGTTTTTGTGTTGTGTTGTGATTTCATCTTCCATTCCCGAAACCAAACCATCTCTCCAAATCTCTCAACATCTCTTAACAATCTTTCAACTTTCATCAAGGAAATCCGCGTTCAATTTAATATCTACTTCTACTGTTCTACTCGTCTTCAAATCCCATGAAACATTTTAATATCATTCCATTGATGAATTCCAACAACTCGAAAAACTTTATTCCTCCTCTCTTCAAACTTGCATTTACATAAGTATTTCCCATCAAGCCCAAGCCCATGCCATGGAAAAAGGAGGAAAGTAGAAGGTAAATGATGGGGTAACAAGTCCAAAGTCAAAAGCACAGGAACCTGAGGAAGCCTTTGATTTTCTTGAATTGATTAAAGCTCATCCCAAAAACTTGGACTTACGATTAAAGTAAAGTTTCAATGGCAAACTTTCTCCTCTCCCCAAAATCCAAAATGAAAATGAAATGCATCGTCCTTATTATCATCGCTTGATGTACATTGTAGAACAGATATTGACTTTCTCTTTGGCATTGGCTTTTCCTCCTCAAAGTTCACGATCAGAATTTAACGTAAGCACCAAAAACCCCTAAAAAAATACGTCATTTCCTGTTTTGGTATATATTAAACTCAGTCGGAGGAGACTGTAAAAACTGGGGAGCTCCCAATTCTCAGTATAAAACAACGAACACACTGTATTTTTTATATTAAATATTACATCATCTTCATCTCTCTCTCTCTCTCTCTCTCTCTCTCTCTCTCTCCCAAGAATCAGATGATTCTATCCGTGTCTCTTCGTGTATTTTGTTTTAAGTGGAAGAGTTTTTTTGTTTTGTAATTTTGTTGTGAGGAAATCTTATACGCATCTTCAGTCTTCACCTTCACACAGTGAAGGAATCTGAACTTTTTTTTTGTCTTAGAATTTTATATGAGAACGTAAATGAATTTACGACACACAGAGACACAGAGAGAGAAAGAGAGAGAGGAGAGAGTTGAGAAGGGAATTTTCAAAGGGAAAAGGACTCCTCGACGTGTTTCAGATTTCAGAGTTTCAATTTCTCTCAGAGAGGAAAACACGAGTGTGTTTTGGGGGGGATTCCCAATAGTTTTTCCTTGTGTGCTTCTCCCGTGTTCTCGTCTCTCTTTGAACTTTTAATAGAGACGAGGCAATGAAATAAAATGAAAGTTTCGACAAACTATATATACATATATATGTATAAGGATTCAATCAATGTTGAACACAAAGATTCCTCTGTTTTTTCTGTCTCTCTCTCTCTCTCTGTTTCTCTGTTTCTCTCTCGCTCTCAAATCCTCTCCGGAAGTTTCTCATCTACACCATTATTTTATACATACGCTCATGTATGGATTTTTTTTTCAAGTTTTCACTTGAGCTTTGAGCATCTCTCTCTCTATTTCTTTTATCTCTCTCTCTCTCTCTGCCGTTTCTTTCTCTGTCTCTGTCTCGATTTCGGTGAATCGGATCCTGAGACAGAGAACGAGAGAGAGACAAAAAAAACAAAGACGAAGACAAGTGGGGAGAGAGAGAGAGAGAAAAGTTTGTTGTCTTTTAATTTGATTTTACATTTGTTTCAGTTTCTTTTATTTCGTAATATCTCCACGTTTTCCCTGAGAACGCAAAAAAAAACAGAGGAATGAGGAATTCGATTTTTTTTGTATACTTACTGGCATTGAATTTGAATGCACAAATTTGAGAATTACGTAAGTACAAATTAAAAGGTTTTATGGAATTAGAAAAAATGGATTTTTAATATTTAATAATTAAGAGAAATTTCCTTATCAATAAATCAATAAATCAAACAATATGAAATTATTTCCCACCTTCCGGGAATTTAAAATAAAATCGGAAATGTTTCATGTGGCGTCGAACTCAAACAAAAATCCAAGGAAAAAAACATTTGATGAGTATGACAAATGACAAAAAAATCTAACGCTAAAATCAAAGTTCTGCCGTTGGCGGACAGATTAAAAGTATAATGACAAATTAAATTGAGCTTCTGTCGATTTAATCTTTTGAAGTGGGAGGAGAAACAAGAAACATGAGGCGTTGTTTCCGGGTAACAAAACAGTCCCAATCCGAATACCGAACACCGAATACATAGATATAGAAACGAATAGTGTTACATACGACTTGTCTGAGAGAATGAAATTCAATTCAAGTCCCTGTTTGTTTTGTCTTTTGTCTTTTGTGTGTGTGTTCTGTCATTTTCCTCACCTTCTAATCTGTCTCTCTTTTCTCCCCCCTCTTTTGACTTTGTCTTTCACTTGATTCCAATTCCAATGAGAAGGGATAAGATGCGATGAGATGCGACATCAAAGGCTCAAAGGGACAGGATTTCCAGCTCTGTTGCTAAATTGGAAATTGGAAATGGAAATTTCAAATTGGGTACATATGCCCAATATAAATACAAATACACATACGAAATAATACGAATGCAGACCAGGACGACGTGTGAACAGTGTGAACACACGTCAAGTGCCTAAATTCTAAAGAGTGTGAGCGTGACAGCGTGTAATTTTACAAAGGGGATTAAGAAGCAAATTAACACCGTTTGAATTTGAATTCTGTATACCCTATTCAAACGCTTGAAATTCTTTATTTTTATTACACATACATAGTCGCTATATGTATTACAATTTGCACAAATAAATACATAAATCCGTACTCCGTCGTACATCTTTGAACTCTGATCATACTTTTTTTTTAACTGTTTTAAGTCCTGTGTAAACTGATAAATATAAGATAGATAACCAGTTAAAAAATGCCGGTAGAAGAGCCTTTTCCAAGTGTTAAACTAATCTTTTAATCATTACTAAACCTTTTCATAAACTGTTTATTTTGCATACATTTTATTTTATTGCATTGCATTGCATTGTTCTTCCCCATTTACAGGTCATTTGCCTGTGCAAAATCCGAAATTTTGCAATCAATGCCGAAATTTTTTCTGCAGAATAATAATTTATATTGTATTTGTATTTGAATGTAATCCAAATGTATGTGGACATTCAGTAAAATGATGAGCATAAATGGATAAATTGATGCCAGAACATTATGATTATTATGAGGATTTTGATGTGTGTGTGTGTGTGTGAATGCTTAAATGAAACATTTTTGTCTGGCACAATGAGTCAAAATAATCTTAGTTGTGCGGAATGATTTGATTCTGATGTTTGTATTTGTACTTGTATATTTGTACCATATTTATGGGTTATGGGAAAATCACACGATTCACTTTTCAATTTTCAATCCACAACATTTGAAATTGAATAATTTTTTTTATCATGACATCTCTCTGCCGGCGCAGAGAGATTCATTGACAATTCAATGCGGAATCACACATTGTCAATTTGTCAGTTTGTCAATCAAATACTTGAGTGAACACAAAGGACATGCTGATAAGTGATTAAGTGACACAGTCAGGTTTTATTTAAAGGCCACCACCGTGGACAAATTTGAATGGAGAAAAACTGTATTTGAACAGAGAGGACGAAGAACCACAAACAAATTATGTACTTTGAATTACGTAAGCAAATATCTGTATAGTGTGTTTGGTTTGTGCCTGTACAATTGGATTGACAAATTGACAAGGCTAACATATTCTGGCAACGATAACAAAAATATCAACAGTAGGCACAGATTGGATTTTTGACATGTGCGTAAATCTGCAAACAATGAATTGATAACACTTTCGCACTCGTAAATAAGTGCAAATCGTCAAATGACTTTGTACATATAAAAAACATTTGCTCTTCCCATTTGTATTTCGAGTTCCAAAGCTGAATTCAAAGGAGATTTGTGGATTTGTAAGTCGTTCTCTATAGTAAATCGCGTAAATTTCCCCATTTGTACGATATTTATTCATTATTCTTATAATAATAATTTATTATTAAGGATTTTAAATTTAAATGCATATTTAAATTCATGTCCTGAACTTGTATTCATATTTTAGATTTTAGATTGTGCACAAATCCTGCATGGATTAAAGATTCTCGATCCACGTTGATGAAAAATGAAAATGAAAATGACGTGGACGTTGAGCCTCAGAAATGAAGCCAGTTTGAGTGTCTCCCTACGAAAATTGTGTACTATAGGCATCGTCCTCCTCATTTCCATTCAGAATAATAAGAATAATTTGGTGGAGTCGGCGGAAACGAAAACGACTTTGACGTTGTCCAAGCATCCGCCTTTAATTATAATCTCGTACGATGGATTCCGCTATGACTATCTCAATAAAACAAGTACGCCTCACCTGGACTCGATAAAAAAGAATGGAGTCTCCGTGCCGTACATGAATAATCAATTCCTCACGAATACTTTCCCCAATCATCATTCCATTGCCACTGGCCTGTACATCGAGTCCCATGGTGTGGTAGCAAATGCCCTGTATGACCCACTGTATGGATCCCTGTCCGGTTATAATGATGACAAAGGGTTCTGGAATTATTCAACGAGCGTCGTTCCTCTTTGGGTCAGTTCTCATTTGCCAACTGCAGAGATTCTTTGTATAAATATAAATGAGGGGAGATCTCTTTGTTTACATTGATTGTTTGTGTTTTTTTGTGTGTAGGTGTTGAATGAATGGGGAGGAGATGGCCGGTTCTCAGGTTGCATGATGTGGCCGGGCTCTAGTGAACCCTTTGGTCTGAATGAGACGAAGCCCACTCACCTCCACAAATACGATCATTCCTACGCATTTTCAAAGAGAGTGGATGACGTCATCAGTTGGATCACCCATAAAGATAAACCCGCCAATTTGGTGTTCCTCTATTTTGAAGAGCCGGACTCGAAAGGTCACAATGCTGGACCGGAAGGGAAAGAAATTGAAGCGACGATCCGGGAAATGGATGACCTCACCGGCTACCTTCAAGCTCAACTCAAGGCTCTCAATATTTCGGAGAAGGTGAGTCTCATGTTTTTAAGTGATCATGGGATGGAGCAAGTATTGATACAGCCGGAATTCATTGTGGAGTACGAGAGTTTTGTGAGTAGTGAGAATCATACAAAGTACACACAACATGGCTCCACACCTGTCCTTCAGATCCTTCCAACCAACGAATGTAAGAAGTCCAATTTTTTATCCGAGTTTTTCGATATTATATTACGGATAAAAGTTCCGAGTTCCCCCGAACCGAATTGTCAGTCTATTTTAAAAAAATTCTCACATTCCTTTCGTTTTTCCTTGTTACTTTTTTGTATATATAGCTGAAACTCAGGAGATTTACCAGAAATTCAAAGAGGCGTCGCTCACCTCCAATTTCTCTGCATATTTAAAAGAGGACATGAAGAGCGAAATGCCTCATTGGCATTATTCGGATAATCGAAGGATTCAACCGATTGTGCTCGTCGCGGATTTGGGCTATCTTTTCGAAGACTACCATCGATGTACGAAAAAAGTTGAATTTTTATTGTGAGTCAATTTGCACTTGAATTTGCATTAATTGAAGCAATTATTTTTGAATGTACATATTTATATAGCAAACAAAACACACGCGTATGGAGTTCATGGCTATGACAATGCAAATCGGAACATGAATCCATATTTCATGGCCATCGGCCCCATTTTCAAGAATAATGGAACGGTGGAGGCTCCCTTTGACAACATTGATATTTTCCCACTCGTCTGTCAAATCATGGGACTTCAAACGCCTGGTCATAACGGGACTATTTCAAATGTCCTTCCACTTCTTGCCAACAAACCAGAAGAAAACTGCGATGAAAAAGATCCCGACTGTAATTCCGCATCGGATGACTCACAATCAGCAAAAAACGCATTTCTCATATTATTTACCCAAATTTTAATGGTTTTGTACCATCAAGCAGTTTAAATTTGAATTTACTTTATGGCTCAAATATATTACCGTAAAACTTGAATTAAAAGCCTAGGTTTATGTCTACAATTTTCATGATTTCCCTAGGCTTATATTAAAGGTAGGCTTGTGTTCGAGAGTAGGTTTTTAATTTAAGTTTTACGGTAATTTTTAAAAAATACACGCATTGTTTATTTTGATTGTCTGTCTGCATGAAAGTTGTAATAATAAAAAAATATCTCTGCAAAAGAGTGAAAGGAAAAATAAAAATAAAAACAAAGTGTAAAATGATGAAATCAAATTCAAATTAAAAAATAAATAAACACAAAAGTCACTCTGATTTCCTTTGATTTTTCAGATTTTGGGGTTAACTACAGAATTTTGTTTAGTATTTCTGGAGGCGTCGATGCTGTTGATTTTGAAGTGCGAAGACTCACATTTGAACATTTGGGATTTGGGATTTGTTATTTATTTGGCATTTGAAATCCACACATACATAAATGCACAATACTGTAGACAATTGAAGGAAGTTGAACGCTGAACTAGGGAATTCGATGTAGGAGAGAGAGATCAATCTGGAGATAATATTAGAGTTTGTTTGAGAGATATGAAAAAAAATGTATATGGAAATCATGTGGATATGAATTGGAGAATTGGAGAATTCAAAGTGTGAATTGTGAATGAAAGCCAACGAGAGAGGAGAGAAAGAAAGAGAGGAAAAACAATGGGGAAAATTTGCATGTATTTGACACTTTGATTGGAATTGGGAGGGAAAAAAGTCTGTTCTTCGTCTGCTCTCGCTCTCTTCACTCTCTCTCTCTCGCTCTCTCTCCTTTTATTTCTCGCTCGTCCTTGTCATCATCGTCTCATCGTTTCATCGTCATCGTCATCGTTTGTTTTGTGAACACTCACCAAATCAAAAAGGGAAAAGAAACGCCAACATTCCAATTCCAATTTCAACTCCTCCAAATTCCAAATTCTAAACTCCAAATTCGTGATTCCGCATTTCATATTGGTGACAAATGTGTGTGTGTGTACAAATACATAAAATACATGCACAACTAAACTGGGATATATTTATATATTTATGAGAGAAAAGAACTGAAGAGTTGAACTTTTGACAGCTTTTTCTCTATTTTCTTTACAGTTGCACATGGCCGACTTTATACAAGTACGTGTGTGGTTTTTTTTCCTCTGTCAGATTTCATAGCGTTATAAATCCTCTCGCGACTTTATCTGCATGCAGGAAAATTAAAATTAAAATTAAAAAAAATGTTTTGTTGCTGCACTTTGACGCCGCTTGAATTAATTCAAGTCATCCCCCTATTCCACCGTTGAGGTTCAGAAATTTCGAACTCTTTTAAAAGTCGTGATACAAAATAAGAAATAAATGACAGTCAAATCTGCCTTTTTAAAATGAATATTCATTAAAATTTTAATAGTAGGTATTTGGAATTGTGATTTTCATTGGATTTGAATGGGAATTATGACCACAGTACAAATCGACCATTAATTCCTGACTGTCTGCTTGAAGAATGGAAGAATTGATTTGGCTGGAAGAAACTCAAACTGAAACTCATCGCCAGGAAATTGATGAGGAAACCATTACCAACATCGTCGTCGCATAAAGATATAGTTTTGTCACTCGGTGGGGAATCTCACTGTGATGAAATTGAAATTATTATTACCACAGACAGCAGACCAGAGAGCGAGCGCAGGGTGGAAAAACAACGGATGAGGAGAGGAGTGAAGAAAAATGAAATGAAAATGAAAATGAAAACGAAAACGATCGATTGTTTCACCCCATGTGAGAATTGAGAATTGAGACGGAGCGACGGAGGTGCTGTGAGCTTGAGATTTTTCAAAGGGAGAGAAAAAGAAAGAAAAAAGGGCCCCTCACTGAGAAAACAACGACCCTTCTTGTCAAGTTGAGAATATGACCAACACCATGAAACTATTGAACGTCCACACGTTCTCACTCTCTCTCTCTCTTCATCCTCATCAAAGAAACTCCAGATCCAAAAGAGAAAAGTGAACAAAGCACCACTCAAACTTGCACCCACAATTTACAATTCCCTATTCACATTACACATTATACATTTCACACCCATCCAACTCCGACAGTTGAGGTTGAGAGAAATATATGTATTATGTAATAAGAAAAACGGGAATGGACTCAATTCTCAATGTATATATGATAGTTACAAATGAAAATGAACCAAATTTTCTTCATTTACCTTAAACGAAATGGAAAATCCACACACGTTCGTTCTTATTTTTCTCTGTATGCAATGAAAATGAAACCGAACGCACTTATTTCCTTACATTTTACAAGACGTCCAATTATTATTTCAGCATTGTAATTTTTCCTTTACAGTCTGCGTCTGCTTCCATTTCCAAGTTGTACTGTTTCAGCTGCAGCTTCTTCCATTTTCATTTCTCAATTTCCCAATTTGACGTTCAAAACAACAAATGAACCTGATACTTAATTGGTTTCGTTTTGCCATGGAACTTCTTTTTCAACTATAACCTACCATAATAAACTGTAAAAATCCCGTGATTTTTACTAAACGGCGTCCAAGTACAACAAACTCAAAAATGTCCTAATTTTATACAAGAAGAAGATTCAACGCGATCAATTTTATCACTTGAAAACGAAATAATTCGGAAAAAAAACCTTGCCTGTAATAATAATAATATAATGAAATGAAATGAAGGAGCATTCAAAATCGAGCGTTTTTGGTTCGTAAGTGCATTTCATGACGGATTGAAAGCTCGGATGATGAGAGAAATGTTGAGAAACGACATGGAAAAGTACATATATATATATGTATAAGTATAACTCAATCTTCTTGAGTAATCGGCTATCTGTGGACTCCAACTTCAAAGCCAACTCGAGCCATGTGAATGTGAATGTGAGCCCAAAACACATGTTTAGGAAATGCGCGGAGAGATGAATTTCCTTGAGTAAAGTAAACCCTCACATTTACAATTTACACTTTTACACACACCATTTCAAATACATTTTAACACCATAGGCCATAGACAGACAGTAGAGACCAGAGAGATGAGGAAGAGGGCTTAAGAATAAAGAATACCCAAGTATACAAGACAAGGGACTAGCTATAAGTTATGAGTATGAGCCATGAGGCAGCAAGTGATGATAGAAACTAATCGTTGGAAACTCATTCGTCTTTTAGTGGGGATGTGGAAGTGGAAAACTCCACAACTGAAATGCAACTCACACTCAATTGGGACTGCCGCATGCCGGGAGAAGCATCTGCAGGAATTTTTTACAATATCCGGATTTTTCAACGTTTTTTAAATTGAATTCCCGGTTCAAAAGCTATGCCACTTCTACTAACTACGTACAGATTTGGACCAAAATAAGGTAAAATGTTTAGAGTGGCGTCCAACCTGAGCACAATTTTCCAATAGCGCTGCATTCATTTATACAGGAAATTACTGAGTTTGTCTTTGAGATTTTAAGTGAATTTCAAAGGATGATGAATGATTTTATTTTAATACTTTGGAATTGAATTGGATCAATGGATGGAAAATTTAACTATGAAATTTGAGATTTGATCTGGACGGGATTCAAAGAAAGAAAGTGTGAACTGTGTGAAGACTAAAAATGATGAGCGGACTCCTGCACGAGTTTTATTTGATTTCCAAATGCCAAATGAGAATCTGCCTGTCTCTGTATTCTTTATATACAATACGTAAATGAAAAGGAAAAAGGATATTTTATGAATGGCATATCGAATCCCAATCATCATCACAGTTTGAAGTCAAGTAGCATCAGATTGATAATCGTAATCCATTGTTATTGTTATTTCTACAATACTTTGTTGGTTTGTTACCTATACTCCGTTTGCGTTTTTCCCTATACAAAACATTCAACTCCTCACACAATCAAATGAAAGATAATATTTGTTTAGAAAAAAATAAAAATAAAATGGACAGTATATAAAGTAGCTTTATCTCTTCCTTTTGTATCTGTAATATGAACACCCACCCGAAAATGAAAACCCAATGAAATCTCCATTTCATTGTCAAATGTACCTATTCAAAAGTCTGGAGTAATCATGACAATGATCACACACCGTTTGTACCTTTGTAGTTTGTCCAAAGTTGTACATACATACAAACGAAAAGGGCCCTTCACACTGACTTGACACTGTCAGATCAAAAAATTCGGCTGCTCCGTCTGTTCCTGTTCGGCCGCAGTGTTGGCCACCTTTACTTAATTGTCCCCGGGGGCAAAAAAACAAACTGTAAGTCTGTGCAGTTTGCAGTTGCCTTTCTGGTCATTTTCTATCGATAAATCAAACTCGAGCGATCACATCGCAATAGACGTAGTGAACGCCTGCTGGCTCCGATATTTGCTTGTATGAATTGAGCGGCGTCAAAGTGACACATGATAAAATTAAATTGTAACAAATTAAAAATTAGAAATTCAAAATAAATTCAAAGAGTTCGATGATAAATTCAGTTAAGCATTAATACATATAAAAAACAAAATGCGTATACACAATTTAAAAATTTAACTAAATTTCCCAGCCCGCACGCCGCACACTCTAAAACTTTAAATCTCAATTTCCCAATCTAAAAATCCCAAATTCCGAATGCCACATTTGTTTTCGAAATTGGAAACGAATGGTATAAAAAAAGCAAGCCCTGTACACAGAAACTAAAGCTTTTGGCTTGTTGCTCTCTCATTTTCCCATGTGTTTTCGGTTGTCATTCATAAAGTCAATTGAATTGAATTGACACAGTCTCTCAAAATTCCAATTCAAAAATGAGAATGAGAGCAATGCTTTCTTTTATACTTATTCGGAAAAAAATGCAATGCAATGAAATGGAGAGAGAGAAATATATTAGAGAGAGAGAGAGAGAGAGAAGAGACGTCAACCACAACGAGAAAAAAAGACATGTGTGTGCTCTTTTCAATTTCAATTGGGAATTTCAATGCCAGTGTAAATGTCAAGTAGCTTCCGAAAGCTGAAGAGGAGAAAGAAAACCAGTAGCAAATAGCAAAAAGGAAACCACAAGGTACAAAGTACAAAGGACAAAGCCGAAAAGACCCGATAAATACACCACACACAGTCACAGTCACACTCACACAGTTAAACAACATACAAAACATGAGAATGTTTTTCATTTATATATCTGTATTTCCATTTTGAATGCTCACAATTCACAATTCGCTGAACTCGAACTCAACTCACATGTTCAGCTCCAGTCCAAACAGACTCAAAAACTCATTCCTTGTTTTCCCATTCTTTGTTGGTTATTGAATGGGGTTTTTTTCTTCTTCTCTGTATACATATATCTAGATATTTCTATTATATACCTTTTTTTGACTGTTAGCTTAAAGCCGCAAAGGCAAAAGCAAAAGCAAAAGCAAAGTAAAGTGGAAAGTGTAAAAGGGTGACCATGTGCAGTGTATGCAGTGTGTGCAGTCAAAGTCAAACTGCATTGCATTTTCAATTTTGGAAGCAAACGCGGAACTCATCGTCTGGAAGTCTGAATGAGTTGACTGTGGGTTCTCAATTCTCAATGCAACTGATCCTGATGCGGACTTGTGGGCTGGAAAAGAAGGAAAAAGCTACAGTTGAATATAGATTTTTTGAGATGTTAATAAGAACATGTGCGGGTAATTTTCGCCTTCAGTGTTCATCCACATTCACATTCACGCCCTGCCATATGCCTAACTATGTACTAACAAGGTTCTGCTTCACACTCACACACACACTCACAATCGTATACACAAGAAAAATAGTGTATAATTTCCCTTAAGTACAGAGCGCTACCAGAACCAGAAACGATTGAACCATATTTTTTTTCCTCTTAACTATCTTCCTTTGACTCTCAACGTTTTTGACTGAAAGTTTTGAGTTTTTGAGTAACTAGATGGATATTTCTGTCATCCGGTTCCAGTTGCTCATTTTCATTTTCAGGTTCTACGTGTGAATGTAAGTATGTGTTTTTCAAGCTGTCTTTGTGTTTTTTTCCTTTCCTTTTAAAATTGAATACAGCTTATACAGCATACAGTTGGGGATTTGGATTTGGGGGAGGAACTCTTTACTTTTTCTCTCTCTTGACTCTTGACGAGCCTCATCATCTGAATCATGCTCGAGCTCATTATTAGTACCATTATTATTATTATTACGAGGAGGGAAAGGGTAAAGCCGTAAGTTGGGGTGATTTTCGATGATCATCGGCATCAGTTCTTTTTTTATGTTTCATGTGTTTCATACAAATTACGAATACAAAGTAAGGATATCGATATGGATGGACAAAGTGGTTTGTATTTTGTATAACAGATATATCGTACATTTAATTGCGTTATGTAGTCCAATTCCCAATTTCCGAATGAACAACAACAACACAAGCAACAAAAGTGGGTTTCGACATTTTAATTTCCCTGAACTTTTTCGTATAGTTTGTAAATGTAAATGTAGAACGGATTTTTTTTACCAATGTATGTTTTTTGGATTGCCTTAGACTTCCGTACATTTTCTATTAAAAGACATGACAAAATTGACAATTTGAACTTCTGTCTTCAGCTCCTGATTCCCTTCTGACCAAAAGGCTGATTTTGTATTTAAATGGCGTTCAAATGGAACAAAACAATTTCCGGATGTCGATTGTTTAGTTATGGATTTCCTAATTAAGTAATTACGATAAATCTTAAAAGAAAACTTCTATCAACTGAAACAATCTGTAATTGTAAGTCGTTTTACAACTGAATTTAAGCTAACTGGCGTCAAAGTCTGGAAATGTTTCCATGTCGATTTCAGATGTGTATCAATGCAAATGTGACATGATGGATTTGATGGATTTCCGTGTGTATTGATGTATTTTATGTTCTATGTTCCGCAATCCGCAATCTGCAATTCGGAATTCATTTTATTTTCATTACATAAATTCATTCATTTGAGCCGCATTTAGTTGTTTTGCGTTTCAGAACAACTAACGTCCTCTTTTGACGCTCTCTTCGTCTCACAAAAAAAAATCACCCACATGAATGAACAAAGACTTCTTCCTCCATTTAAACTATCCTGTGTGGAACTGTGGAGCTGGCCTTATCGTATATCTATATGTAAAATCATTTCAAGTCATGTTTTCAACCCAAATCGATCCATCTCGAATCTCAAAACTCAAATCTAAACAGATTTCATCATCATCATTTCATGAAATGAAGTCGGCATATTTAAATTTAACAAACTTTCAACTTTGAATGAAAATTTGCTTGGGGCAAATGGAATTAAAATATCAAAACCGAGTGGAAGTGGAAATGACGAACGAAAATGACAACTGACAACACATGACGCCAAAGGAACCTAAAAAAAGTTACAGATTTCTAGTATGTGAAGACGCAATGGCATGGAATGTCTCACTTTAATTCACGGCTTTATTCACAAAATCTTGTCAATGTTTCAATGAGGAAACTCCTTTTAAGGCCTTTTGAGGACATCTTTTTATCCTTTTAACCTTAAAAAGCCGCAGGTGCAAATATTACAGTGGGAAAATTCGTAATTATAAATAATTGTTAAGAAATGTCTTGTGTTTTGAGTTGGGGTTTGTGATTGTGAGAGTTTTCATTTATTTTTCTCTTTCATTTTGACTCGGAATAGTCTGAAAGTCTGAATGGATTTACATAAATATTTTACATGCATATGGAAATGTGGGAGGTCTAAAATAAAGAGAGAGAAAGGAGCACTTTATCCCGTCAAGTGTCTCATTTCAAAGGGAAGAAAGAGAGCATTTCATCAAAGGACAGCAAAACAACACGCGCGCGACACATCCCAATGACTAACGACAACGACACTCAAGTTCAACTTTAACATGAAAAATTTGGCTTTGACGTCAAACTTCAAAGTCAAAAAGGCATTTATAAGTTCATTTTTCACTTTCCCCATTTTTCCTTGTAACTATTTTACGCTGCGGACGAAATGCAATGCGTACAAAAATAATACTTTTTCCCTTCGGTATAGTACCGAATCGGTGCTCGTTGACTTTGAGTTTTGAGCTTTTTTCTTTACTCTTATTTGCTTGTTGGAGTTGATATTTAAGTCAACAGTCAATGTCAATACAAAAACAAGAATAAATGTGGGGAGACTCTTTAACTCTTTACTAAAAATGTGGATTATGTGGATATTGGATATTTCATCTTCTTGAAAAAAGGGGGAAAATGCCGTCACTTCATTTCATATTTGTATTTCAATGAGGATTTGAGTCACTTGTTGAAATTCGAGAAGTGTAAAAAAACAGGGTGTCCAAATGACTGTGGTAAAAACAAAGACGGATTTTCTCTGGTGGCTTGGAGAATTAGAGTTACAATCAAACTATAGGAATGTTAAAAATTTTGGTATAGTTCGACGCCGTTTAAAACCAAATATTGTTTTTTGCACGTCGAAAAGTGTAGGTCTTGAGGAAGAAAAGGAAAAACAATTTTTTTTGCATGATTCGATACCATAAGCTAGGTAAATAAATTGAATTGAGTGAGATTTTAATTGGACAAAGTTTCATCGAGGACTGATTAATGGTGAATGGTAAATTACACTCGGATTAAATTGAAACCAAATCGTTTACTTTTAAAACCAGCAATTGAAGAATTCAATTCAATCCCATGCAAAATAGACTTAAGCTGCGCGTCCTCGCAGTGGGCGTTGAATTTTTATTTTCAAACGGCGTCTAATTCACACAAAATCCAATCAGTTTCTGTACTCGAATGCACAAAACGGATTTGGAATCAAAACTTTTAAATAATATTGACATTGTCAGTCGTTCCAAATGAATTCCTCGTCTCTTTTCCTCCCGTCCATTAACATTCAATATTTAATTTTCATTGTCATCCAATTTGCTGCACGTCAAAATTCCTCCACAAAACCCTCAACTCAATTAACAATTAACAAGAAGAAACTGGATGAAATAAAAATTTAATTTCCTTAATGATGGATCAATACTCGCCATCGTCTTATCCTTCAATAATTACCCTGACCATTCAGTCCCATTTGCCTTCAGGCTAAATAATTTAGATTTAGACAACAGAGCTCCCATAATAATATATTATTTATAATCCTCCTTCCCTTTTACTAACTAACTAACTATACAAATCCACCATCAACATTTAACATTGTGAATTGTGATAGTGGAAATAAAACTAAAACGACACACCAGAAGCCAGAAAACAAAGTATACAGTTACTTTCTGCTCGAGTTAATTTCTAATTCTAATTCTAATGCCAACGTAATGAAGGACACATTAAGGATTTAGATTTGATTAAATTAATCTAATAAATACGAGACGAACCTTCGTCTTCTTCTTCTCCTTCAGAATGCGATGCTCCATGTTAAATACTTAAATATACTGAATAAAGTCCAGCACAGTCCTCTAATTTCACATGGTATCGCTCCATATTCTCTGCTTCCTTATGGTAAGTTTGCGTGCAGCTTTTTGACTTTATTCTCTTGTTTTCCTTTTCTTTTCGTGAGGGAAACATCAAGAGAACCAAGAACCAATGAAATAATTGTAGCTAGAGAGACAACTCGAGGGATTGAAATGACAGAGAGAGCTGAACGACTAACTGATGACGGTGTAAACAAAAACGAACAAGTTTAGCAACAGCAGCTAATAAGCTTCGGAATATGTAATTTGAGACTCAATAACTTTAGTGCAACGAGATTAACATCAAAATGACTCACTTCCAATGAGCCTTTGTAAACGTAATAAAGTCCATAGCAACAAGAAATGGTCTATCAATGTTTAACGCTTAAGGATTTTTTACAAATTTATTGTTTTTCAGCAAAGCAATAACTGAGCCAAAATTTAGTGTAAGTTATGGACCTAAATTGGGGGGATATTTCAAAATCGGCGTCAGAGTACAGTAAATTAAATAGTTCAAATGTTGGAGGCTGAAAAAAATTAAGTAATGGAAAACGTACGAGTTTAATAAAAAAAAACATTTGCATATTATTCCCATCTCTCTAAAAGACAAAAGTCCATGAGATTTTCCAAATTGTAAATCTGAGCAGTCACTCAATTAAAATCCAGTTGCTTTTCGTGTCCATTTTACAACCACGTAATACGTGAGGACACGTTTCAACTCGTTTAAGCTCATTAACTCGCAAACGTACTCTCAATTTCCATTTGGACAGTGTGTACGTACACTAAACAATAATAAGCAGAAACACAAGACATCAATGCGATATTAAAAGCTCCCTGGGATTCATTTTATTTACAAGCCCTTTCTTGGAATATATGTACGATATATTTTCAAAATCCTCCTGAGATTTCAGAGACTTCCGATTTAATTGAGTCACGAATGCTTGTTTTTAAAATATTAAAAAAATAATTCAGCATTTACATTTCCATCCTCCGACAGTTCTGAACTAAAATTAGAATCCCCCGTACCAAATTATAACATTAAATATACATATATATGCAAGCTGTAACATTTGCCAATGAAAATGAAGTCAAGCTCAAGTCCGTGTGGAAAAGAAAAAGAGGCTGAAAACCAAAAAGCTCCCTTGAAATGCAGAAATCCTGTGCTAAATATCCCAAATTTTACATACTAAATGCGGAAATTACGTTGTAATTGTAAATTGTAATTTAACTTTACACAGACTCCCTTGGCCTCTTGGAAATTCCGAATTTATTTATAAGGGAATTTCCATCGTAGACTGTAGAGCTGTAGGACTGCGGGGATATGATATGAAATATAAAGGAATCTCAAGTCGTATTCGTATCTTTATTCTCCTCAAATGAAAATGAAAATGAAAAGGAAAATGAAAAGGAAAACCAACGAGAAACCATATTCTTGTTCTTGACTTTACTTCGCATGAAAACTCGTATGAATTTAAGGAACATGAGAAATACAATGAGGCTATTTTCGATATAATCGGGAAGCTTTTCCGGTCGAGACTCTTCCCAGTCAAATTGTAACACTGTTGAAACCCTATCAAAATTTAATTAAGTTAAATTAAAGATCAGGCAAACGACTCTCTCTCTCTCTCTCACGTTCTCCGTCTCTCCCATTCTTCCTTTCGCCTTCACTTTCTCAAAGTTCTTCATCTCATTTTCCTTGTCGTATCTTCATATACATGGAATATCTGTAGACAATCTTTCCCTGCATTATACGATATTTGTACGTACAAACTCTCATCCAGAAAACGCTCTTCACATCGAATTCCGCATCCCAAATTCCAAGATGAAATATCCAATGATTGTTCTGCTCTCTCTCAAAAACTCGCAGTGTTGGCCCATACAAAAATTCAAAATATCAAAAAATCCACTTGGTTTCCTTTCTTCAACACTAAAATTAAAGACTCTCACCACGTTGAAAACTTGAAAAGAAAAAATCTACAAATTCTCACCAAGTTTTCCCCCAATTTCTCCCAAAAAATTTTCAGGGAAATCATCTCTGGGATTTTCCCCAAAAAACAGGGATATTTACGATACTTTCCCTTCCTGGACGAATCCTGTTCATTTTTAATGCAAAATCATAAATCATACAAAGTATCTGTATACATAGCAGTTGACGTTTTGCCTGGAATTTTGGGTAAAACTCGTACAGTTCCAAAGTAAGTTCAAGTTGAATCTTTCATCGTTTTTTTGAATGTCACTTCTCACTACTTCGCATTTCATTTTCATTTTCATTTTTGAGTCATTTACGTGTTGATTGTAATATCCACGAAATACTATGTACAATCATTACATCCGTATGAGAGAGAGAGAGAGAGAGAATTTTATCCGGAACCTCCAGCTTGTGCTTTTGTACTTTCTCCGTTTCTCCACACTCTAAAATTTACACATTAGAGTATTATGAAATGCTTAGTATATTTTATTAGAGGCACTTTGTATATATTTCTCCACTCATTTTCTCTCCTTCTCTCTCTCTCTGAATCCTCTTAAGATTCTTGTCTGCTCAATTTCTGGGTGAAATGAAAATGCACAGAAGCACAGATAACTACCTCTCGCTCTCTCCTCTCTCTTTCTCTCTTTCTCTCTCTCCAACGCTCTGCTATAAATATTTAATGAAACTCTGACTTTGAATCGGTGGAGAACTAACGTAAGAAAACACAGGGAGTTGGAGAATGAAAACGAAAAGGAAAACGAAAAGGAAAAGGAAAACGAGGGAAACGGGAACAATAAAAATTAAACAAGGGCTTCACTCTATGCATAAAGTTGCTCTGTCGTATCGTATCGTACGATAAGTTCGTAAGTTTGTAAGTTCGTAAGTAGGCCCAGTCAAAGATATGTACACACTGTCGAGAAGAAGTTGAAGTGGAATTTAAATGGGGGAATTTTCATTCAAATTTCAAATTAGCGACTGGTTGTATAAGTGTAAGTGTGTAAATGTGTGTGCTCACACGAACTATAAACTGTATAAACAATTTAGAAATTTAGAATATTCCAATGAGACACGTCTCTACAGAAACTACAGATATAGAGAAGAGAATGAGTGACTAAATACTGTTACGTTATATCTGTATCTGTATATATGTTCGAGTTCTTTGGAATTGAAGCGTAAAAATCAAGAAGTCTCGAATCCCCGAATCAGGTTTTTGAATACTGACGAGACGATGCTCATGCTCATATTCTCATGTAGAAATTCTACACCATTCCGTGATTCACATTTCACAATCCCAATTTGCCAATTTGTATAAAACAGAGTCCAAAGTTGACGAGTTATGTAAAGTTGAAGTTGAAGTTGGCCAACTTGGGATTTACTAAATTAGATTTGATGGAGGAAAATGAGGGGAGAAAAAAATCATAGGACTTTTGTAGTCATTTTTTATTGATGATTTGTAGACGTGTGTGTGAATGCGAGAGGATTTCAACTTTATGTCGTCGACAGTCTCAAATTGAATCATTTAATTATAAAGATGAAGCAGGTGAGAGTTGAATTGAGTTTATCTATGGAAAATGAGGATATTCCTGCAAGGTTTTTTTTTTTAATTAACTGTATATTTTTTCCGGGGGAGTTTTTTTTATGTCAAGGGAATTTTTGTATTCACAGGATTTAGAATGTTGAGTAGCATGTAAAAATAGTTTTTTGTATCGTAGGTTATTCATTATTTCATTATTTGACTTGGTTTTGTAATGGGAAATGTTGCTGGAGTTCAACGCCGCTTGTTTCTTTTCGCGAGGGATTTGTATGCTCTGCAGATACAGTGGAAGTATTCGGCTATTCTCTGATGATGCATAAATGTGACATCGAGTGTGAATTCGTCAGTTTGAATATTTAAATTGGAAATATGAGTTTCAATTGGCATTCAAATATTTTTAAAAAACTTTCGTAAAACGGCTACTGTGGCTGTTGAAAGTTCTTGAGAGAGTTGAAGACATTTTTCCAGGGTGGAAACACAGAAAAGGAATCTGAATCTGAACGTCTTTGTGTTGCACAGGAAAAGGAAATGTGAACAAGTTGAAAGTGATGTAAAAAAAAAAGTAAAAGTAAATTAATGAAGAGAACTTGACATTTGGAAATTTCCTATTCACCATGATAATTTGCGAATTTCAATGCACACAGAGACGGATACAGCTAAAGGAAATTTACAAGGCGGTTGGTTCATAAAGCTAAAATAAGCAAATAAGCAAAAAAGCAAAAGCAAAGGAATGAATGAGCGAATATGCGAGTAGGTCAAAAAAAAGTAAAGTAAAATTTGGGAGTTTTGAGACTGAACTAAATTGAGATTGTGATTGAAGATGGAAAAAGATTGTAAACTTTTTTTATTGGAGGATCTTTCAATTTGAATTTGAATTAATTTTCTATTGAGACTATATTTTTGACTTAAATGTTCTGGTTCTGGTTCTGAATTCGAAATTCTCTGAATTCGTATACGATAGAATCTGCAATTCTGCATATTTTTGTACTACAAATACTTCTTGAAAAGAATTTGGAATTTGGAATTCAAACCCATGTTGATTTTCGAGAATTCTCTGGAAAGTTTTGAGAATTGTGAGAGTATAATGAGCAAAGTTGTTGGTTCAATTGAAATTGAAATTGTGAATTTATGTATCTTGACGTCATTCAAATTGATTTTATGCTGTTTATTCCGTCTGTGGATTCCTCTAATCTGGATCCGGATCATTTCAGTTTTCAGTTGAGCAAAAATGATAATATTTTTAGATAATTCAAATGAAATGGAAATTTTGTTGTAGTTTAACGCCGACTAAGATTTTCCAGGAAGTTGAGTGTTTCACACATCGGAGTTGTTATATTCATATTTATTCATATTTACTACGAGTACAAGCGACCCTGAAATCAACGAAACTCGTTAAATGTGTGTGTGAATAATCAAATAATTAAAATTTAATTGTGTTTAGTGTGGAGAGTGATATTGAGAACTATATATATCGTATGTGATTCATCCTTTCTGACGTGAGTTGAACTAAATATATGTGGATTGGATAGCCTACAATCAAAACTCAAATGCGAATGTGTGGGTTGGTACAACAAATTATGTGAGCTCGTTAGCCTAATTACAATTTAATTACGTCATCCTGGACTGAGTTTGACTTAAGAAGCCTGGATTGTTCCATCTCCAGCAGTCAAATATTTCCAGTCAGTTCCAATTGTAAAGTTTCTTTCTCATTTTGTTTATATTTTCTTTTACTTTTATTGTTTTTGGAAATTTCAAACAAAACAAAAAAAAAATGAAATCCTACTTGTTGATTTTGGGGACGCTTGCCGTTCTCACAGTTACTTCAGCAGAGGACTCCATTCAAAATTTGGGCATTTATGAAATCGAGAGTGCAGTTGGTGCAAACGACACTGTAAGTAGTTTTTGCCGGACAGCCAATCTATGTATTCAGCTACTGCACGAAGCGCACTGAAATATTTCGAACAGCGTCGTATATAATCCAGTATAAATGTTGGAATGTTCCCTGATTTTGAATTGCCATTTAATTGAGTATTTAATTCAGTCTGATGTAAACTATATTATTTAATTTCCATGTTGGATTTTGGAGAGCAGCAGGTACTTTCAGCATCTGAGGAGGACGCGAGCAAAAATGTTGTGACGATCAAAGCTTTCGCTGGAGCTGCCTCACAGAAATGGAGATTTGTGAATCCATGTAAGTCATTTCCTTTTTTTTTTATTTTTAAAAATTAAAACAAGGAAACACATTCCTTGTCTTTGAAAATTGAAAATTTGAAATTTGAAATAAAATGAAAAAATGTCGGGATTTCGGAATTTCGGAATTTTCCAGTCGGGACCGAGTCATATTTGATTTACCCAACTCACAATGAAAAATTTGTTTTGGATGTGGACTCGAAGAGCATGAATATTTTCACACGGGTAAAATATAATTCTTAATTTTATTGTACATGACCAAAAAAAGTTTCTCATCTTCAATAATCTTCTGTCCCTTTGTCTTCATTTTTTGTTTATTATTTTGTGAAACCTGTTTGTGGACTTTTGATCAATTCCTTTAGATGTTTGACAATGGAAGTCGTCGCTACTGGGTTCTTCATCAGATGGATCAAGGGACAGTTCAAATCATCAACTACAAATTCAATCTTTGTCTTCGCAATCGAGGGTGAGCTTTCAATTTATATATTTTGTTGTATGTATTCAATCTTCACCAGCCCTCAAAGAATGGAAAGCACTTGCAGGAAATAGGCAAATGACGCACAATTTTCTCAATCGGCGTCTAACTCAAGCATGAAAAACTTAATGGATTAATTTGATATTTTCTCTCTTTGTTTCCCCTGAAATGTACAGAGTTGGAGAAAAGGTGGATATGACTACTTGCGACAATTCCCCACAAGTCCGTTGGACCCTCAAGAAACTTTAAATTGACACCGCTTCAATTGTTTCTTTCAATATTTTCATCCGAAAAATTTAATTTATCTTAAAACAAAGTCCTCATCTTTATATATAAAATTAGTACAATTAGTGGAAGCTTTTTCCAATTGTTAGTACAGATATTTATTAAATCCCCCCCACATTACTGTAAGAATTTCCCCACACACAAAACGCTGTGGGTGGTCTTCTAATTTTATTGTATTTTACACAATTTTTTTCGTCTATCCTTCTTACAATTAATTTCAAATTTAATTCACATGGATTAAAAAAACGAATGACGATTTTCAAAATTCCAATTTAAATTGAGCGTTTTTTTCTTTGATGCTCCTTCATCTTTATAGAGAATAGTTGCTTCACCAATTTACTTCACTCATATATGAAAATGAATATGAAAATGATGGAGAGTTCCCTGATTTTGGCTTTAACGTTGGCCTCAGTTCAATTTTCAATTCCAATTCCAATTCCACACGTTCATGTTCCGGTTTGACGTCCTCAAATTCCGCGGCTGTCTGCAATTCTGTATTTTCTTCCTCATAAATTCCCCAACGTTATTTTCATTGTGCGTTGTCGAGTGAGGACGAGAAGGAAAAAGAGAGAGAGAGAGAGAAGAGAATCCATATAGTTGAAATATTTACATAAATTTCCTTGTACGCGTTTCTTCGCATTCGTATCAACTTTGAGCTCCCAGGATTTTCCGACGTATAATATATACAGATACGTACAACAACGTAGAAACAATCGGCCCATTTCATCTACGTCGACGTGTATGAACATGAACGTATAAACGAAAACGAGGGCCATATATAAACAAGATGGAATAATCGTAAACCATAAAAGTGAAAGCATCATTCATAAAGAACCGAATGAAATTTAACTGTATAGTCATTGTCAGTCACATTTCGAAGGGAAACAAGAGAAGAATAAGAAGAAGAAGAAGAACAACAACAACAACAAGAACAGCAGGAACATGGATAGAGAAACAACATGGAAATAAAATAAAACAAAATGTCTGGACGAAAAGATACTAACCGTAACCATAGACGAAGACGTGAGTCATAATATGAAGAGTGCAAGTAGATATCGTACAAATTCGAATACGAGTACACGCAAGCAAAACAACAACAACGACCAGGAGAAAAAACAGCAGCAGCAGCAGAAGAAAACAAATCTTGTGTGGTGCCTCAAGTCAAAAAGTCAAAATCTCCAGCTCCATTTTTCGTATATACGAAATGTATAGCAAAACAAACAAACAAAAGGGTAAACAAAAGGGGGAAAGCAGCAGAAGCAGAGAATCAAAAAGTCGTTGGTGAAATGTCAAAGATGTGGAAAACGTCCGACTTCCAAGGAAAGGAAGAAAGATGAAACATGAAACATGAGAGAGATGAAACACATGAATATAAACATAAAATGAAAAGCTCTATAGACTGTGTGGAAAGGCAATTTGGAATCAAAATGAATGTTTTTCCACACAGAGACTTGAAGACACGGAGACTCGGAGATGTTGGACCTTGTTCAAAGTTCAAAATTCAAATATTCAAATTTTAAAACCCTTTCAGTTCTCAATACAATGACAGTTTTAGATATGAAATTCCAAATGTTTATAATGGAAATTGCAAATTTTTTATGTGCGACCATCGTCCAGCATTTTGGCAAGCAGCGTCGGACTTGAGCATTCTGGTTCTTTTGACTTTGACAATTTGTCATACGCTTAATAATTATTATTGACATGGCTTTTCATTTGTTTTTTATCATGGTTACAATTTACAAATACTTGAATTACTTGTCCAGTTGACAATTCCATTATGTTTTACATTTTTATCTTCATTTCCATGACTAATTTCAACAATGCCCAAGGAGCTTTGAAAACTGGAATTGGTAAATTGATTTTTTGGAATTGCAGAGATTACACGAATACTTTTACTGGGTCACAAGAATAGGCAAAACATGAAAAAAATTCATCGACGGCGTCAAAGTACAACAAAAAAAAGTTAGTCGACGTTCAATTAAATTCTGGCTAGAAACTCTTGTGAATTCTCACTATTTTCACACTAAACAGAGACAAAACTGACGGCAATCAAATTTCAAGTGCTTGTATAGTCAAAGGATTTACTCGGCTGTGATGATATGCTAATGAGGAAAATGGAGAATGGACAAAACAAAAAAACTCATCGCCTCACCGTTGCGAAAAGAGTCAAAATTCCAAATGATGTGCGTTAATGACTCCATTTAAATGAAAATGAAAGAGAGAATTCTTTCTTTCTTTTTCCCTTCTCCAGCGTGAAAGTGAAAGGGAAAACACCAAGTTGAAAGGAAACTCTTTGGACTGTAACTCGAATGTTAAATGGTGAAAGAGAGAGAATTGGAATTGAGTGCTCCACAGACAAGAATCAAAAGTCAAGAGCTAAAAGCAAAAGAGAATTCTAAATAGTCGTAGACAAGCTGTAGTTTGTAGTTGGTAGTCCGTCGTAAATGAGTAAATGACCAATTATTTTCAATGTGAGTGGAAGCACTCGGCACTCGGGTTTTTTTTGGCTTATGATTGCAAACGATAAGTTTTAATGTTTCTACGCAATTTCTAGACAAGGTTAAAATACATTTTAAATGATCTCTTTCACGTTGGTCTTTTTAGTTTAAGATTCTGAATTCCGAATTCTGAATTCTGAATTTCAAGAAAAAGGGAAAAAATAACATACATCGTTGGCCTCGTTCAAAAAGGCCTCAACTAATGTTGGCCCCAGATGGTGAATATGAATATGCATGTAAGCCATATTGGTATACGCCTTCTGGAGCCAACAAGAGTCGAGGCTTTTTTGAATGAGGCCAACGATATGTACATAGTTTTGTGTAGGAAAGTCGAGTCGAGATTTCCCAACTCCGTTTTGAATATCGATCCAAATGATTTTCTAAATTTAAGCATCCAATTATGCAAAAAACAAAAAAATGAGAGAGTAATATCTATAGCAAATCAAAAGAGGAAATTGCAAAGGGTGTGCGTAGAAAACTTGACACAGAAATGTATACGGAAATAGCAATGGAAAGACGTCAAAAGCCGGAGCTCATTTGCATTTTTTTGCTGACAAATCACAATCACAAGGAAAATATGTATACATATTTTTTTTATGATCAATATCAAGAGAGCATTCAAATTGGAATTGCCATACATTTTTTTGTGATGAGTCTCGCACGCATCGACAAAAAAAGCTCACAAACTCACAATGGAAATCATGCTAATGAACATGCAGGAAGGATGTGAATATTTGAATTGATTGTGAGGGCTTGAATTTAAATGAGCTTGTTATTTTTATTGTTGTTATATATTTGCTCACTTGTCAACAAAGACGACGATACTTTTATTTGGGGGGGGGGGGGAAACCCCGAACCAAATGAAACGGAAATATCTCAATTTGTCTATACAAAATATGTCACCAAGGAAAGCAAAAAAGATTTTGAAGTGTCAGCTGGAAACTGGAAATGAAGAAGAGAAAAATAGAATTGCCTTTTCACATCCTGCGAAGGAATTGTAAATGATGAATTTTGACAAATAAACCCTTCAAAATTTTGGAATGTCTGCGTGTACTAAAAATTCACTCGTAAAAATATTACGCTCGAGTAGCATTTTTTCAATGTACCAAACTGACAAGTTGAAATAATGCAATGAAATAATTGTTGCAGTTCAACGCCGATCAAGTATAAATATCATATTTTGCATGGCGGGCGATGAGTAGAAATAAAAGTACAAATCCAAGGTATCCTCCGATGATAAAATCGTTTTATTTACTTTGAATTTCAGATTTGAAAGAGCGCAATTTTTCCTGTCAGTACATTCCCGTTTTTTTCATGAAATGCTTGAACATTTACTCAAGAATGTCTTTTCCTCTAAAAAGGTGCGTAAAAAAAGGGAAATTCGCTACAGGAACTCTGCTAAAGATTGGATTGGAGTTTGGAATTCGGATAAGAAAAAGAAAAAGAAGTGCAAAATCGAGTACGATCGTCATCACGATCATGAATCGGGTCATTCCTTTCTTTTTCTGTAGGCAAAGGAGAATAAAGAGCAAAAAAAACCCGGGTTATCGGGTTAATGTGGACTTTTCAATGCATTCCATCCAACCATTTCCTCCCCATCCATGAAGATTATCTCACTTCCCCTTTCATTATTATCAACCATCTCCTCTTTTCGCCCCGAATTGCCCATAAAAAACGACTTGCTTTACCCCAGTCTTTCAGAATGAGAATCCACAGCTACATTTTATTCAGCCACTCTCTCTCTCTCCCTCTCTCTCTCTCTCTCTCACTCCACACTGTAAAATTGGACGAGATCATCTCGAATTCGCATATTTGAAATTTGAAACTCAAAATTCTCATTTTTTTTATTCTGCCCATGCATTTGCACATTTTGTTTTGCTCCAAGCTGTAAATTCGAATTCAAATTCAAATTTTCATGCGTGGGAGTGAGCGTGAAATTTTCTGTATGTCCGTTTTCAAAACCCCATGTTCACAGTTTCAACCATGGAAATGTCCAGAATGAAACGAGAACGAGATGAGATGAGAGAGACTTTTGAATTCGCTCCAAAAAAAAAAAAAATGGGGAGAAAACGCAAAACGGGGGTCTTTGCAATGTCAGTTTTTTAAAGTGTAGAAAAAATAAATAGGGAGACGGATCTTGGTGACTGGAATTGGAATTGGAATTGGAATCAACTCTGGAACTGGTTTAGTTCTAGTGGAAATGTGTTTGAAAACTGGATTGCTTCGTTTATGTTATGTTATGTCACTTTATGTGATGGTTTGGTCGTGCCATACGCAGTTAGACAGATAGTTTTTCGGTCTTTGGCACGTGCTACGCACCATTTTTCCCGCTGTGTGGACTGTAAAAACATAGGAAGAGAGTTGAAGTTGAAGGAACAGTTTATCTATTGTAATACAATGTTATGTTATGTTATGTTATGATCATGTTCTCTCTTCCTTTTTGGCTGGAGATGTTGCGAAACTGGATTTTTAAGGGAGAATTGTAGCGTTTTTGCATGGAACAAGAACAAGACAAAAGTCAAACTTTGTCTTCCATACAAAACTTCCGATCATTTCCCTCTTTCTTGTTTCTATTACGAATGTTTTGAAATACGACGGTCACCAAACAACGGCTAGGAATGCTGAGAATCCGATAAAAAATGTCAAACGACGTTCAACCTTTACAAAATTAAATGAATTGTAATACATATGAATTTTGTAAGACTTACACGCCACGTTAGAAAATAGCACGTAAATTTCCGGTTCATTTCGTGCTAGATCCATTGGGCTTGTTGAAATTAACGTTCAAAGTTGGAGCAAATCAAGTATTTTGGTATAAATTAGATATTTTCTTTATTTATATCATTCTTATTCAACTATCGTAATTAAATATAAAATCCCTCCACATCCCCACTTTACAGTCATTTAATTGTGTTCGTATACAACAAATATATGTTACATTTCTAATATAAAAAAAAACTATGATCTTCATTCTAGAATCGGCAGTCTAAACTACAATGTGCAATATTGAGTGTATTAGTAATTAGTAGTAGAAGTATTGTGATTTTGGCCCGTTTAATATCCTCGTCCACCACCGCCATAGCCACCCCCATGACCTCCCCCACCGTGACCTCCCCCATGACCTCCTCCTCCATGATGAGCTGGAGTTCTCTTCACAGTTGGATGGAATCCAGTGTGATCTGCAAACAACAAGGAAATCCAGAAAAATCCCAATCAAATTAAAAAATACAAACTCAAATTCAAATTCAAATTCAAATTCAATTAAAATCCCTCCCTAATAAATTAAATTAAATGGCAATGGAGAACTACAGAAATTATACAGTGCAAAAGTGTAGAAACTGACCAGCAATGTAAGTGACAACACGTTTGGAACCGTCAGGTTCAATTAAAGAGTATTCTCCTTTCACGACACCGCCGTCTCGGCTCTCACTATGACTCTTGACATCCCCAGTGTAATGATCATTTACACCGTAAGAAAAGGCATACTTTGGTTTCGCATATCCTCCACCATAACCAGCAGCCCCACCACCTCCACCTCCACCCCCACCTCCACCTAAAATCAATTAATTAACAATACCAGTGTTAATTACTATAATCCCAATCCATTTACATTTTTTGTTGGACAGAAATGGAAATTTTACCATAGCCCGGTCCACCGCCATATCCACCTCCATGTCCATATTGATTCTGATTCTGATGAGAATACCCGCCTTTACTCAACACAATGGCTGGGAACACAGTCAGGGCGATTAAACCCAGAATTATAGTTGACTTGAACATGTTTGTGAGATGAAAATTATAGGAATTCACTTTGTTGGACTTTGACGCCGTGTGATTGAGTTTTTCGCTTTTTCTGTGGATTCTAGCTAGGAGATCAACGGGATTCTCTTTCTTGCAGTTGTTACTGTGTGGACTGAAAGGAACTGATGAATTGTCGATACTTCCAATCGACTTTTATATCAATACGAATTTCAAACAAAATCTCCCTGCTCGTATTCGTAAAATATGTATGTAAAGGGAACAATCAGAGCTTTTCCTTGCATTTGCATTGGCATTTGCGCTTACATTTGCTTTGTTTTGGTTGGAGTACGGGAGATCACCCATTTTTAAATACGAAATACGGCTTACGTCAATGGCACCACTCGACTCATTTGTCTTGTTACGATACAAACTACAAAAAGGGACCTGAATAGTTTTTTTTTTTACTATATATGTATAGTCAATCATGTAGAATTGTAGAGGCTTGAGATTTGGGAATTTAGACTTGAGACTTGAGACATTTTCCCGCTGAAGCGTAAATTTATTCATGGGCTTTTCAGATCACATTCACAGACAGGATTTACATAATAATAATAATTCCTTCGTATATTACCTAGTTTGTATTTCGTATGTATATGGATAAATAACATAAGATATTGACGGTTGCAGCAGTGCCGTTCACCTGTACAAAAAAATCGTATGGTATTTATATGGTGGTGAGTTTGTGTGTCGTTGACATATTCGATATTTGTATGTGTGGCATAACACTGGACTATGTGTAATCTCAGCATTATCTGTATGTACGATTTTCTATTGTATATATTTTACATGTGTGAGTGGTGCTGCTGTGGCTAAATTAAATCAGCCCTATGAAGTCAATGGAGCGAGGCAGTCGAGAGTATCTTTCACGCAGAAATTGAAAATCGAAGGTTTACCTAGTCAAAATATATAGGTTACTATCACTATCACTATCACTATCACACATCGTTCGCCTACTTTGACTTGTACAGATACTCTGCTTATTTAGCGCCACGATAAGTTTGTCTTTCGATTCTCTTGTCACTGTCACTTGTCGTTAAGAAACTGCCAAAGTATTATGTACACATGTTTTCTTGGTTGATCAAGTTTTTTTTTTCGTCAGCATTTTTTTCCCCCTTCTTTCTTCCGTATATCCGTGCGGCAGTGGAGTAATCCGTAGGAAATCAAAGTTATCCAACCATTTTTTTTTAGTCTTAATCTCAATCTCAATTTTATCAATTTAATAAATACATACGGAGATTTGTATGTACGGATAGATTACAACGGAAAATTGAAGTCAAAATAAATTGGGGGGGACTAAAAAAACTCAATCAATTTAGAAATCTAGAGCATTTATTGATTGCTCATTAATGCAGAATTAAAACTTGAGAGCAAAAGACTTTTTTTATTTTTATTGTTTATCATTACGAGGATTTTTTCCATTTCCGATCGGAAACGTTTTCACTAGCAGAATTAAGGGTAGACAAAACAGTAACGTTTCTTCACTCGTCAACGTCAAAAGAATGCCATTTTTGTCGTCAATGAAACCTGATTTAGTAAGGCACCACTGTTACTGCTACGAAAACAACAGTCGGCGTTCATATAAAATAATTTAATTTCAACAGGACTTCAAGCTTAAGCTTCACCGTCATGTCAATTATTGAATATCAATGATTCCGGCAATTGTTTTACTTTCATGTGTTTTCTTTACAATTCTTTTTAATCTCTATTAGCTTGAAGTTTAATTTCTCATTTCCTCTTGAATAAAAACAATTTAATGGAGGAAATTGAATGCACGCACAAATAAATTTGTAAAATATTTCTAATTGTATGACTTGAACGCCGTTTAATTTTCCGTAAGCTAAAACGAGCAAATTATAGTCCGGTTCAAAGGATCATATCGAGTTTCCGGTGTAATTTTGAATTTTTTGCTTTCTGTACCTACATATTCCTTGGAAGTTCCATTATATTTTTGTGTGTATATTTTCTTCTCTCATACCTATGCAATTGAAATACTAGATTTAACTTAACTTAACAAAAATATCAAAGGGTGACATACAAAATGAGTTCCTTTCTATTTCATATCCAATGTCCCTCGTAAGCTAACGGGATTTGCTATTTTATCCGTATAATTCGCACAAATGTAAAGTTTTACCTTTATCTTTTGCTTGATTACAATGACTGGGCTGGTACACTTGCGGTTATTTTCTGTCTCCTTTCGAAACAAGTCGAATTCGCATTGCCTTTACCTTTGATTGCCGTCTTTTTTCATCCCAGTCGTAATCGTAATCGTAATTATAATCGTACACAGGCGTAACTTTTTATTGTATTGTAGCACAATTGTCATTGTCATGAAGTAAAAAAAAACATCAAACCTTGTATTGATTTCAGAATTCCGAATTAGATTTACTGTAACAGTTTTTCCCCTTTAATTTTTTGAGGGCATTACTTTTCCCGTTTACCTTTGGCATTTGAGTCCTTTTTGAATGTTGAGTCTTGAGTCTTGAGGTTTGACACAATAAACGAGAGTTTAAATGGATATTAGATAACAAATATTGTGCTATGGGAGATTGCTCGACTTTTTTTTTTTTGCTACACAGACATGGATGAGAAAAAAAGTCTCAATTGCAAGTGAGTGAATGAAATAGCAATAGCAATAGCAATAGCAGTTGAAATCCAAACGGCATGGATCATCGATCTTTCTGCTATGGTGCACATAAAATAACGTAATCCAAACACACACTGCACTGCACTGCCAAAGGAAACGGAACGATTGCCAACGCAAATGCGAATCATATTGCAAACGCATAGCACAACACACACAACAAGTGTATTATTTCGCCTTTGATTTTTTTGCTTTTTTTTTTTTGCAACATATTTTTTTATATGGATCTGCTTTGGTCTGGGTGAATTGTGTAAGGATTTGTCATTGGTTTGACGTGTGAGGTATGGAAAACGCGTGTGTGTCTGGTCAAGAAATCTTTCATGATTAAAACGGTGTCATTTAATTGAATATGTGTTAGTTTAAAATCAAAAGATATTTTGGGGGAAAGTGCGTTTATTTTGACACCGTTTGATAGATTAACGAGTTCGGGACCGGATTTTATTAATTCAGTTACAAAAAGGGATATGATGGCTACCAAATCTGGACCTACCTCGAGGACACACGGTGGAAACAATTTTGTGAACGGCGTCCAAATCCGACAAAAATCATGACTGACCTGAGAGTATCCATGTACTCTGTATATTGTGTAGTCAGAGAAATAATGACTAGAACGAATGAATTTGATTCAATTCTGGAATTTTAAATTATTTCTATGCAGATGAACGTGATTTTGTACAAAATCTCATGACTTCAGTGTACATACATGGATTTTGGGGCTTCAAACTGGCGTTTCATCTAACTAGCGTATATTATAAATTCTGATTAACTTTGACGCCGTTTTATGTTTTTGGGGTGCACTCTTAACGCATGAGGGAGCGTTAGCCTCTGGCAAGTAGATGTCAAACGTAGAATTCAGCGAAAAAATGCCGTAGAAACTCGCTATTTGTGTGGAAAATATTGCGAAATGAATCGTACCTAAAAACTGTCATGATATTTGTCATCAAAATTAGGACTGGACGGAATTCACATGGTTATCAAAGGACACTGATAGTTGTCATTGCGAGCATCATTTCTTCCTTCACACAATCATTTGGCATTTACATGGACATTCTTGCCACTAACAATAAGAACGCTCAAAAACTGAAAATAACATTGAAATTCCTCAAAATTCCTCAAATTATGTTGCATTGCATTGAAAATGGGGGAAATTACAATGCAGATGACAAAGGTTTTAGGTCAAATGTCAAATTCTTGCCTTTCCCGGTTAGCCAATGTAAGGAATTTTCTTTGGGAAAACAGTCAAGGGGTTTGTGGAATATTTTGCAATCGGTTTTGTCAATACATTTGTTTATGGATTGGACTGTGAAAAATGGATTGTGATCCCAATTTCGTTCATACGCTTCATATTCCAACGGACTTTTAAATACTTTTAAATCACAGACTTTCAACTAAACTAAATACAGACTTTTATTTTTAAGTATACGACTATGAAAAACCAGACGGAGCCAAAATGAAATGGGATCTATGAATACAAATTCTGTGCAAATGTCGTGTAGAACACGTAGACGGCGTCAAATACTGAAACAATATACATAGGTGCACTTCCACATCATGAGGCATGATTTTACTCGCACAATCTTAGTAAACGTCGTAAATTCATTTTGTAAACTTTAGGTTCTCGACACCGCTTGACCTCGTAATTATTGGAATCGCTATCGACGAAAAATGGCCAAAACGGCGTTGAACTCTGATAAAAATGAAAAGTTGTCAAATAAAGTCAAACCCAATTTGTATTCATGTTCGTTCTTTGTTCATCTATCGTTTATGATTTCTAATTACCTAATTCACGGCTTACAGCATATTTAATGACCACAAGTACTTCCATTCTATTGTCTATACATTTGACTTGTAATCATCATTTAATTAAAGGACACAGCAAATAATTGCTGTTACTTATTACTTAAGTCAATTAGTTTTGCATTCAATTGTATCGTACTTTAAATATGAGTACGGCTTTCCATTTGAACACATGAAAGTGAAACTTTTTCAACGTTTCTCCAATTATTATTATTATGAATATGTAATGAATTACAAATTACTACAAACAAACGCGCTAGTAAAACACTCAAGAAAATATACAAAATTACATCATGACAAACGAACCATTTTTTATTTTCAATGTACATACTCTTTTTTACAATAATTGTAATTCACTCACACACGCCTTCAATTTGAATTGTTCTCTTCCCAAAAATGACATGAGCCAAATTAAACTCATTAATCCCAAGAATCCCAACAAAAGAAAAAAGAAACTACATAACATATGTTTAGTATACAGTGAATTCTGCTCTTGTATTTAGATATTTAAAGAAAATATCAAAATCCTCCACCAAAATTTTACTAAAGTTGGACGCCGTTCACATTCTTTACTGTACTTTTTCGGAATTTCGCAGCATAGGTTGAGTCTTCTACAGTTTGTCTTCTACAGTTTGTCGTCCCATTGCTTTCCTTCTCATGAACGTGCGAATGTAGTTCAGTAGGACATTCATTGCACATATGTACAAATGCTCTCCTTTTATTTAAATACTATAAGCTTCTATATACAGCGTGAATTGTGTGAATGACATGACGGTGGTGCGGTGGAGATTTGTGGTCAAAGTTAAAGAGTATAAAACTCAAACTCTTTGGGATTTGCGACTTGAGACTTACATTTTTCAAAGCGAAAGCCAGAGAGCACATATATATATCGTATACATATTTATAATCTGTAATTTTTTCCGGTAGTACACCATTTAATCTGACTCGCCATTCAATATACTTATATACATAATTTGCTTTTTGAAAACAAACAAAGAGTTCCTCAAAAATTGCCTGTACTTTGTACAAAAGTATTATAGCCTCAGAGTCAAACGGAGAAACCTTTTTTTTTTTACAGCGTAAATGCGTAATGTAATGTAATCCAAATCATCCACAATCCACATGAGAAAAAAAACTGTATGAATTTCCTCTGTATTTTCTATATGTATATTTTGTGTATCTCTGTGTAATTCTGTTTTCTGTGTACATGTAATTTGTCGGGAAAAGAAGACTAGATACACACACACACACACACACACAGATATAATCTCGCCCAAGTGCAAATATCTATGTATTGTATATGAATGAACTATATAGAGACATTTTACACGGGATTGGATATGAAATAAGTACAATGTACATATACAATTTGAACTAGCTGTGAGCTGTCTCATGCGTACGCGTAATTTGTACGCAAATTATATGATATTAAGTACATTCTTCGTTTATTCGTTTATTCGTGTATACACCACAAAAAACCAAATCCTCTCTCTCTCTCGCTCTCTCTCTCTTTCTTGGACATTGGGGATGAATTATCATTGTGGGTAATTTTGTGAATGAGCGAGAGTTGAAAATTACAAGAGCATGCCTTTTGTTTTTGTTTCTGTTTTTTTTGTTGCAAATCCATTTGTGCCAAATCCCAAATCCCTATCTGTCCTACAGTTACAGTTTACACGTCTTACAGCGACAGACAATCAAAAAGAATAATTATTTATTCTGTTTGGACGGATGGGGAAATAATACAAGTACATAATAGAAAATAAAGCCATTTCGTCTTTCTCTCTCAGGTCATTTGTGAGAGAATTTCTTTTTTTTTGTCTATTCAAAAATTGTTGAATAAATTATATAGACTTATAGAGAGAGTTTGTTTAGTTGTTGAATGAATTGATTGGGATTGGGATTCCATTTCCTCGGATGAGCCTTGACTTTGACCTTTGAGCTTTGAACTTCTTTTCTAACGTGAAAGGGAATTAATATCAATTTTTGATTGACAAGCTAGACAAACAAACTTGACAGACACAGACGCACGCAGGGAGGGATTTATCTTATAAATGATTTGCCTGTGGAATGTTTGGAATTCGCACACATTTTTGACAATTGAATGAGTTCAACGCCGTTTCAAAGTTTGTCTGATCTGGAATACGCTAAGAATAAAAGATTAAGATAGCAAAGTGTGTGGCAAGAACTAAAATTTTGAGGAATTGCAATCTCTACAAAATTAACTTTGAATAGTTGAGAAGAAACCGTTTTCCTTACTAAAAATTCTTAACAAAATAACAATTAAAATCAAAATCAAAACCAAATGGCAATTAAAACGAGATAAAGTTCTTGTTTTTATCATTATGATGATGAATTCCAATATAAAATTTTATAAATTAGCATCTACATGTATATTTACTGTTGAAAACTTCCTCCACACTCACACACATAAGCAAACCACAAGACTGTAAAAAAAAATGTGTGTGTAAGCTTTATTATGCTCAAATGCACCCAGACCAAACTGCAAACTGGCAAACCGACACGTATCCATTTCCATTAAATGATGCGATTAGATTGGCTAATTTGATAATTATTCCGCTAATTTGTAACGGTTTCAAAATCATTATGATGGCGATGGCAATGTGAATCGCTCAAGGGATGTTTTTTTTTGTTTTAGCAATGTAGTGAGAAATAAAGGAGATTCTCAATTCTCACCAATTTTTTTCATCATAATTTTTCATATATGAAAGTTTATTAGATCCATTGGAAGATAAACGGAAAAACTTCCCCCCCCCCCCCCCCCCCCAACAAAATTAAAGAGAATTACTTACAAATTTTACTACGAGAGGAAATCAAATGAAACTAAATCTGGTTTGAATTGAGAATTAACTTGCTTTAAATGTAATGTCTCATCGGCCATTTAATTATTTAATTAAACTCGCCTCATACAGCTCCTCCTTTTATTTTAAGCGGTCTCAAATAAAATTATAATCGGCGTCCAACTTGAACAAAAGATGCACTAAAAAATAACTTACGACCATGAAATTATTAATTATTGATTTTCTTTTTATTTAGAAACTCCTTTCCCAATAATTAAATCATCCTTAGTTTTTTTTTCAGATAGAGTCTTTATGAAGTATTCTTATTGTATTGTTGGATTGTATATGGAATTTGATTCTAAACACTGACTGACTTTAGTGAGATTGAGATTGAGATTTGAGATTAAGAAGATTTGGTCTGATTTGTTTATAACAATAATTGAATTAAGGAAAAAGAAGATGAAACCAGGTGAATTAAAACAATTATCACTTTAATCAATTGTGTCATCTGGAAATCTTCATCATATTTCACATCATTTCCCACTTCTCTCTTCTATGTATACTTATGTCCTATAGACTATAGATATAGATACAGAATACTCTACATTCAGAATTAAACTGAGACTCTCATCCTCATCATCATCAGAAAACTCATTGTTAGTTTATACTTACAGACTTCACGTTGGTTTACATTCGCTTAATCGTCACAGTTCACACACACATTTCAACTCGACTCAACTCGAGCTTTTCCCGTAGATTGTATATGAAGACGAAGACTCTCATGAAATTAAATTAAATATACTACCTAATAATTATATTATAGTCACAAAATACTCACAATTATTACCATCTCTTTAATCGGGATCATCACCACAAACATTCACACAAAAACCACAGAACCACAATTTAATTACAAATCGTAACGTCCCTCCATTCAAAACAAATGCATTTTTTCCCCTCATATCTCTCTTCAATGAGCTTTCAATTTTGCACTTGTTTTTTTTGTAATTAAAGTGGAGTTGAGAGTTCAGTTTTCATATGGGCCAATTAAGTGAGTTGCCTTCATTATACCTTGATTAACCCCAGAAGAAGAAGAAGATGAAGAAGAAGAAGGAAAAGAAGAAGACACACTTAATTACAAAACCATATAGACACACACACACACAAGGTTAACCATTAAACCACATATCTGTATTCTGTGTTTGTTTCTGGTTGCTATATCTATATGTATATATCTAAATCACAAAGACTGTGGTCTCATTTCCTTCGCTATCTATCTGTATATTATATTCCAATTGCAAGTGTAATTTTAACTTTTGACTTTTGTTTCTGACTTCTGACTATACTCGTTCTCGTTCTGCTCTTATTTTAATGCTAAAAATAATTCATACAGAGATAAAAGAGAGAAAACAAGCAGATTGGCGATGGCGATGGCGATTGCCTTTTTGCTTCTTCAAAAAAATCAAAGACACAGGAATCATAATCCTTTACCATTACAATTACAATTACAATTATAAGGATATAGAAAGCGGTTTTTTTTATCACTTATCGCGTATCTATACTGTACTTATCCTCTGCCCTCCGCTGACAGTCAGTCAACTACTACTATTTTGCAAATCTTATCTGTGGGATTGATTGAACTCGATGTATGAACTTGATATTTCACCCGGATTTGACGCCAAATTGAATATTTAAGGATTTTTTGACACCAATAATGAATTTTTATTTAATCATTTTGTGGAATTTTAGCAATTTTAGGAATAGCAATTTTCATCAAATCAGGAATCTTGTTGTTTTTCAGGTGAAATGTGTTGGACTTTGACGCCGATGAGAGAAATTTGTCATTTGTTCTACTGGCGTTCGCAATAGGATCCACGGATACTTTAATTTGCGGAATATGTAAAAAAAATCCAAGATTGAAAAATCTCAAACCAAATCTACGCAGTTTCAACACGCGTTGTATTGAGGCATTCGCTTTGGAACTATGAAAAAACCCTTGGAAATCTAAACTAAGCCGTCACACACACTAAAACCCCGTTTTATTGTAGGTACATCCCAATTTGCATAAATATTTTTTCCATTGTACGGCACAAGTTGATTTCATTTGGTGCGTTTTCATCAAAGAAAGTTTGACCTTCGCACTTTTCGGTCCACATTTTCCACATTCCGCATTAGAAAAAACCCCAAAAGAGAGAAATATCTACACGAAAACTGTGTGTATACCGTTAAACACGTTATGTATCAATAAAAATGTGGACATGAGACATAATTTGATGTACATACTAGTAGATACGCATAAATTTTTCATGATTTATGACGTAGAAAATATTTCATTGTCTCCTTTTCTTTTTCCTTTTTATGCTCTTCATTCCCTCTCTCACTCTTTATTCTTTAGTATTTGAATTAGAATCCCTACACGTATGTACGATACCCTACATCAAGTATTCTGTGCATGAAAAATTTAGTAGGTAAATATAAAATATATATGCAAAGATAGAGATAAGAGATTCGACAAGATACACAAGGAATTACAGATATACCTACATTTCAAATAATTATTATCACAATTAAACAAAATATTCCCTATATTCAAATAGCGAGAATTCATATGTATATCCAAATTTTCATGCAGTTCCTTCATCTTCATTCCCTCAAAAGCTTCAAAGCCTTACAGCACAGAGAGTAAAGTCCTCAGTGTATCTACATATATCAAAATCAAAATCAAAGTCACATGTGCCCTCCAGCTTTTGCCTCTTGGTCTCTTCATCTTGAGGATTCAGACTTGTGCTTTGAGCTCTTTTACGCTCCTTTTCCTACATATTTGCTCATGTTCTTTTGTGGTTTAATTCATTTCATTCATTAAGGAGATTGCGTGCTTCATCTTCATGATTTCCGCTACAAACACAAACACACACACGTCGTTCCCTCTGTAAATCTGTACTCTGTAGAGTACTGTAGACTGTAGTGTGTAGTACATTCTGTACGTTCCGGCTTGTTCACAATTCACAATTTACACCATGCTACACATACACATTCACATATGTATGTATGTCCGAACGCAACGCACTTTACTCGCATACACCTGACTTCTTAATCTCATATTTTCATATATATATATACATGCAACATCACAATCACCTTCATCACCATAAAAAAGGAACAACAACAACATGAACAAACACAACTGACAACTGACCAGACTGAAAAATCATATCAAAATTCTTCTATATAGACACTTTGTACAGAGTACAGATGACCAAAAAGGAAAAGAAAATAGGGGGAAGAGAAAGAAAAAAAAGGTATATACAAACTATTACAAACCAACACAAACCGTGTTTATCGTTATGTAGAGTAAAATCCCCAGTCGAGCAGTCTAGTATAAAATATTTTTCTGCACCAAATCTGTTACAAGTTCTACAAAATAAGAGCGAGAGAGAGAGAGAGAGAGAGATTTGCGATGATTAAGATAAGAGAAAAGAAGGCAAGACAAGACAATACGATGAGATGTGATGCGAAAGGGGGGAAAAGTCAAGGGTTTTCATAAACCATATACTACATTTTAAATGCGTTTTCTCACTGTATTGTTGTACACAAACATACACACACACACACACATACATTTGATTTTTGAGCACCTTTGGCACGCTTGGTCAATTTTTCTGCGGGTAAATAAGAGGCGCCCATCTGGACTCAATTACTTCAGTCAGTTTCTCACCTCAGTCTTGGAAACATCTTCTTCTTCTCCTTCCCTCTTTGTTTTACATTTGTCTTTAAGACACACCGTTTTGATATTTTGATAATACCTTGTGTGGAAATTTGTGTGGGAATTTTGTGAAGGAAAACGCAAGTAAAAACAATAAGTTTTGACGCAGTTCAAAAGTGAAATTCAAATTTCAAATTTTTCAAAATGAAATCCTCCAGAGTTTTTGTTCTTTTTGCCACGACGGCAATTGTACTCTTGAGTGTGTCCCTCGCGGCCTCCTCTCAACAAAGTCAAAGTCAACGGGATCAAATGTTGGCGGCTCAACAACAGCAACAACAACAGCAAACAGCTAGTGGGAATACTGCGGATATGCAGAAATCTGGTGGGAGCCGAGTGACTCGTCGTGATTATCCACATGATAATTCCTGGTGGGCTATCGGACTCATCTTGGTTCCCTTATTGATCCTTTTGGTATGTCCTCGTTTTCTTTTGTTTTTTCACCATCATTTTAAACGTTCAAATAAAATCAAGTCCACAAAACTTGAATCAGGATCAAGCAAAATGTGTCACAAACTTCCGAGTGGCGTCCAAGTCTGACATAAAAATCCATGAACAAAAACTTGTGGATTTTCGTGTGTATATATATTTCTCTAATGATTCTCTTTGAATTTATTCAACAGTGCTTCCCACTTTTCTCCACTCCATACGGTCACGGAGGTGGACATCACGGAGGTGGAGGAGGAGGACATCATGGAGGTCTCATCTTCATCATTTTTTACTCATTTTTTTTTACTAATTTCCATCGATTTCCGTCGTTTTTTTCTCTCTCGAAGACTTTTGACCAATTTTTAAAATGTTTTGTGGGTTTCTTTGTTTGTTGTTTTGTTTTGGGATTGGGGTGAAAAATTGTAGGTTGGGGTTGGGGTCGATCCGCCAGTGAAAAGTTGATCAGTCCTGAAGTGCAAGAGCGTGTCCTCAAGAGTGTGGAAGGTAATTAATCAAAGTTCCGCTATGATCCTCTCAATTATTTCCGTGTGAGAAAACTAGAGCAGATTGATAATGCGACTGACAGAAATAATTACTTCGGTCTTTACAGGTTAAAGTATATACACACACAAGGCCAAGAAGTCTATGACGAGAGATGAGAGAGAAAGATGAACACATCAACAATATTACAAATACAATTTATATATATACAAAAAAAAAACACACACACATCAACTAACGATAAATATACAGTCGCAACGCTTAAGAGGCTTTAAAGTTTAAACCAAAACCAAACCTTTATTTCTATGTTTTTATATATATATATGTATGTATTTCCCATATATCTCTATGTATATTCCGTCACGTTTTTCTTCCCTTTGAGTATGTCCGCGGTCAAGTGAGACGACAAGAATGAGGAAGAAGAGCGTGAAGATTGAAGATGTGTGTGGGGGGAATCATATATATATATAATATGAATATGAATATGTTTCAATTGAATTAATCATAATAATTATCAGAGGCTAACAGAAACAGAAACAGATGAAACACCGTTCCAGTATTTATATATACAATCGAAACTTCCTTTCTTCCATTTACAGCTCAATAACAATAACGATAATCAAATATTAAATATATATTTCTATATAGAAATGTACTAATCAAATGTAAATATCAAAATTTTGATGATGAAAATTCCGTTCTGACTGAACTCCCAAACTTTGAACTTGAACTTGATACTTTTGATACAGTTTCCCCCCTTCTTTTACAATATTATTATTATTATTATTATTGTTATGTTTTATTATTGTTGTTGTTTTTGTTTTTACTTTTTAGTATTTACTTTCCTTCTCTCGTTTTGATTGAAAGAGTGTGGAGAAAAAACAAACATTATTCATTTGAAAATAATCCAATGTACTATTTATATATATACGAATACGAAAAAATGATATTTTATTTTACTAATTGTTATTATTATTATTATTATTGTTGTTATTTAATCATTTACTGTACACTCAAAACTCAAGAGCTCTAAAAATCGTTTGTTGGCTTTTGATGATATTGTATATTTTCTTGTATTCTTGTTTTCGAGCGTACATGATATATATTTATATCTATTTATTTTTTCATATTGTGAATAAAAACCCAGATTTTTTATATAAAACAAATAGTTGCTTTCGAATATGCTTCTTTTTTTAATCTGAAGAGAACTCAACAAAGAGAAGATTCAACTGTAATATGGGCATTGAGGAAATGTGTGTAAAAGCTTAGAACGGCGTTCAAGTCTGACACAATTTTAACATGATTTTTCAAAAACTTGTGTCCCACAAAAATGAATGAAAATTCAGGAAATTCAATGAATACAATATGAATATAAATTAACAATCAAATGAAGCTGGAATCACAGTGTATTTGGTCATCCATCAAAAAATTTATTTCCAGAATTTATTCTCAAAATATGATTGACGACACTCAATAAGGTGACGAGTAATAAAAAAATATGGTCATTTCAATAGGAATTTAATAAAGCGAGTCGATTGTCCAAAGAGGAAACGGAAACATATATCGAAACAAAAAAAACAGCAGAAATACGGCAATTGAAATGTGTTTTTACCGTTTCCACAATGCAATGGAAATGGAAATAAAAGTCGTTTTGTGTCTGTATAAAACAAAAAACAAAGACCAAGACCAAAAAACAATGGGGGAAACCTTGAATGAATTATTTAACATCACAATGGACAATTGACAATTCACATTTGAAATAAAACCGATTTGAAAACCAAGCTGATTGACTGTTTTCATTTTTCGTTTTGCTTGATTTCAACGCCATTTAAATGAATTTACACTGACATCGACAGCAGCAGTACTTGCAGCTACCTATACCGTCATATTTGTCAGATGATAATTGCGAGCCACAATTTATCGAGAATGCAATTCGCAATTCATTATGTCACACAATTTTGAATTGAATTGAATTTATTGAGTTTGACAGACAAAATGGTCCAAAGAATATCCTAAAGCATCAAAAATCCTAATACAATTATGCAGTATAAAATATAACAACGCAAATATAAAAAATAAAAATGGTGTTCGTTTGAAAAGTCATCATGTCGCCTTCTTTAGTCTCCAAGAAAACAGTAAAGTCTTTCAAAATCATGTAAAAAATCTGACACGGGAACTTGACATTCTGTATTTGTATTTGTATTTGTAAATATGTAGATACGTGTACTTGTTGACGACACATTGAAGATATGAAGGGGTGGAATTTGAGCTGAAACCAAAAGCTATTTATCAAGAGAGACAAAAGGATGAGCCATGAGCTGAAACGGAACGGCTTTTCTATACAAATCTCGCACTCATATCGTCATCATCATCATCGTCGTTACTCGTTACTATCATTATTATTATGATTTCCTCCTTGCTTTTTCTCCAATAGTCAACATCAACATGAAAAAAAAAGAAAATGCGGAACACGAACACATTCAGAATCTCGACTCTGGATTCTAAACAACAACAACGACAACAGAGAGTGTGTTTGTGTGTGTGTACGCACAAAATCCTACAGCTATAAATCCACAACAAATCCACAAACTCATCAAACAATAGGAAAAGCGTTGAGACTCTCATAAGCCGTTTCCTTCCTCAACTCGTAAACTTTGGTAACCTTCTCTTATCTTCTCTATTCTCTATCGTCCCCGTCATAATCGAAACCTCAAAGTCCTCAAATCTCCCCAAAGTTCAACTCTAACACATATTTGTATTGTCATTGTGATTGTGTGTGTATATGTTACGGCTAAAGCATATAATACGGATATTTTGTAGAATCCCCGGATATTATATAGAATATCCGGCCTTTTT